>JAJIZJ010000861.1:600000-832800 GCA_022606455.1 Callitettix versicolor
CTGAGATGAATATATCCTTCAGATCAAAGATAGAAATGAGAGATTCGATGATATCTGTAACTTTTCCCTTTTTGAAATCAGGAAGGGCATCAATTGGATCAGGCATCCATTGGGACATATCTTCGTCTCCAAGCTGAACAGGCACACTCAGGCCGCGGCGCAACTCACGAGCAAGCTCGCGAAGTGGGTTAGCCTCACCATCATCAAGAAGACCATGTACAAGAGTGATAATGATATCCTCGCGGCTCTTGAGATATCGACGAATTGGGCGCACAACCTTGTCTAGGAGCACACCCTTTGGGTCTATGACCAAAAACGACCGAATAGTTGCCGCGTACGTCGTTATTACCTCCACTGTATTGGCGCCAGAATGAAGAAGTTTTTGGTTGCATTGTTCAATGAAAGCGTCCACCAACTTGGCACGGTGCGACAGTTTTTCTGCAGCAGATTCACCCGTCAGCAGAACGCATTCGTGGAGTTCCTGGAGCGCCACCGAGGAGTGTGGGTAGGCCGCAACCAAGTTGAAAAGCTCGACTATTCGAGTCAGGACAAGCTCGGTGTGGGCCACTTTGACGAGATGATGAAGGGGAGCAAAAGACGGGTCTATGGTATGGAAACAGTGCAATTGGCTCTCCACCCACCTGTTGAGGATTTGGAGAACCGGACGGTCCCACACGCCAGCACAAGTTGATCGGACATAGTTTCGTATACGATTAATAGCAAGACTGGTGACGAGTGCCGCAACCTCTTCCGACATGCCAATGTGCGCTAGCAACTGGATTTTCTTGTGTGCTTCCGGCAGCGTAGCCAGAGGTATTACGAGGTTTTTTTCGAGATACGACGAAAGCATTCTGGAAAATGAAGATTTTTGCAGCAATAGGCCCGCACGAAACATGGCCCGAAGACTACGATAAAAAATCTGGGTTGCCGCCTGTTCCAAGCCAAGATAGTCAATACAGAGTCTGAAGTGCGACACATAAGTGTCCACTAGTGCCATAAGGTCGTCAAAGTTTCCAGCTTCCAGCGCTGTTTCCAATGTTCCCGGAACACTCGAACGAAGCGAATTGGCATAAAGTCGTATAAAGTCCAATTGACTTTCCTGGTCCTTCAAGCACCGTCGTATGGCTGCCTTGACTCTGGGAGAAGGCTGGGCGGGACCCAATGGCGGAGAACTCGCCGGGTTGAGCCACTCCAAAAGAAGCGCTACGTCGTTTTCAATATCGGAAACAGACGAGGCTAGGTCATGGAGATCGTAGACCCTGAGAATGGTGCGGACGTCCATAAATTGGGGTGTTTGATATGATAAGTTATGGTGTTGTTGGTGTTGTTTAGTGTTTATTTGGGTCTAATTGTGATTGTGTGTTGAGATTGATTGAGAAATCGTAGATTGAGTAATCGCTGCGAAATTCATTACTGAACTAGTTGCGTATACCACTACACTATCCAACTCGTTTACCACTTCAGTATGGCACCCTCACGCTCTACTGCTCGAAACCAGCTCGTAAGCATCACCGGGTGTACTCCGGCAACAGCTACAAGTCTACTTGAAAAACACAACTGGAAACTCGAAGAAGCCGTCAACGCTTACTTGGAAAATGGGCTGTCTCGAGCGACCCCAGTGGCTTCCGACCCGCAAATTGAGCATATTTATAAGACATACCAAGATCCCGCTGATCCAGAACGCATAGATGTGGATGGTGTGCTCAAGTATCTCGAAGAATTGGGCATCGAGCCCGAAGATCCCAAAAGCTTAACACTTGCCTTCTTCTTGGAGGCGCCCTCGATGGGTGTATTCACACGAGCCAAGTTCATTGGAAACTGGAGCAAAACCTCTGCTCGAAGTCTTGCGGAAATGAAACAGTACATTGATAATCTTGACTCCACCATCAAACAGTGCGACCCACTCGAGTTTGTCCAGCTCTACAATTTCACATTTGACTTTTCAATGGAAAACCCCGGCCAACGACTTCTCGCCATAGACACCGCCGTAGAATACTGGAAGATGCTCTTGTATAAACGACCGGAATTCGAAGGATGCCAGCTCCGATTTGACCAATGGTTCCAGTTTCTCACCACCCACAAAAAATCCATAACCAAGGATACCTGGCGAATGGTGTACCTCTTCTTCAAGGAGGTGGTTGCCAGCGACCCCCACAATCTTCTGGGATACGACGAGATGGCGTCTTGGCCCAGTGTGATCGACGAGTACATAGAATGGTTGCGAGAGACCGAAAGCTAGAAGGTATGTCTATTTTCTATAATACAACTAATTCAACAAATTGTCTATGCTTGACTTCCGGAGTGCAAGCAACGCTTTGGTGGCGTCCTCGTCCATCTCGAGCGAACCAGGATACGACATAATGGTGTTGTTGGCCGGTACCAGTGTCTTGAACATACGTCTTTGCGGCATCGCAACTTCATCGGCAGGAATGGCTGGATCCGGCAACAGGAACCTGGTGGTGACTTTGGACTTCAATGCAGTTGTAAGCGGCGAAGGCTCGGTGGTGGAGGGATAGGAATACCCCCTTGGTGAATCACACATTGACGAAGTACGCGACAAGGATCTGGTGGGGGAGTAAGCTGGTTGGTGTTTATTCATCATAGAGAGTATGGGGCCCATGTCTGGGGTTATTTGCGGGCTTGGAAGCTGACGAAAATTGTTGAGCGTCGGCACCCCATTGTCGGTGGGATCGCTGGAATTTTCACTGTCACCTTCTTCATCCTCCTCTATCACATTGTGGTTGTTCTTTTTTTCATCATGCAAATCGTTAAAACTGAATTCGTGGTCAATGTCACGGTACTGGTTGACGTCCAATGGAACATCGGCAAACGAAGCGTCGAAATAATCGCTTCCTTCGAATTGGGAGAGCATCGAATGTTGACGCTGAATGGTGCGATGCAAGTACAAGATATACTCGACAGCAGCTTTGAGAATGGTGAGTTTATACATGCCATCGATCTTGTTACCGTTGAACTTGGAGGTTGTGTTGGGATAGTTGGAGGCAGCGCCCGATTCACGACACGCGGGAATGAGGTATTTCAATGCTTCAAACTCACGATTGATCTTCAACCGCCGTCTTTTTTCTATCACCGAATGAAGCTGTTTTGTCTCGTGCCTTCTTTTGGCTAATTCCTCTGCATCGGCATTGGCGGTACTACGCCGCCTCTTCTTTTTCCAGGAACGGCTGATGGCGTCGCGCCGGTGGAGGAAGTGGAAGTTTGTTCATTTGTCAAGATTTCAAAATTTCCATCTTCGACATCCAAATCCTTGTTGAGCTGGATTATAGTAGTCTTTAAAACCGGTGGTCCTGGTAAGCGTTCCGTCATATTTGACCACAACAATGCGTGCCACAGATCTCTTTAAATAGTATGTGCCCACGTTCGCCAACACGTTGGCGTTCCGTCACACGAGGCTTACCCCACGTGGGGCAGATTGCAGCCACAAGACTAAATTGGCCCATGTGGAAAATAGGGTCGAAAATGGAATTGGATCAGCCCAAAATACGCGAGTCAGCGAACACTAACGTACCAATGCCAGAGTTGCCAAAGTTGTATAATTGGATGATTGTCAATTATACCACTGTAATGTCAATTACTCTCACGTGACACCTGTCAAACCATCACTTTTTGGTGCATGGTGCCGATTTATCAGTTGAATGGCAGCAACTGTAACCCCACGACCCGTCTTTGTAGTAGCTTCCCCACGCCGAAGGGTGGTATTTTTTATCGTTAATCTCCGCGTCGATGACTCGTGGTGTTCCATTAGTTGCAACTTTTGCCGCACGCTCCGAGCCATGTGCAGTCCCACATACAGTTTCATCTGCAGTCCCTGCGGCATCGACTCCATATTTTGCAAGCAAGTTCTGGCGCAGTTGCAACTTTGATTGTCGCTTCTTTTCGGCGTCTTTGCGAGCCTGGAGCACCGTGGCGGTAGGACTGGCTTCCATGCTGGCATTGAGGTTGGTTTGGGGATGTGCGTGCATATTGGGAGCGTTGGTGCTCGTAAGTGATTCAAGCAGCAGTTCTAAATTCACCTGCTGGCGATCTTGTTTGAAAATACGGTCCTGGTCCCAGGCAAAAGCACGCGTGGCCTCAAAGTCGGAACCCAAGTCGTGGCCCTCGATTTTGCCACTTTTGCTGGCAGGTCGTACAAATTGGTCGTCCGATGTAACGATATCGCGATTCGGCTGGTCTGCTCGAATTTTTCCAGCACTAATACGTTTTATGTATTCTGGAACGTCGTTTCGGTCCCGGATAGTCTTTTCTTCCACGTCCTGCTTGACACTGGAACGGAAATCTCGGTACTCGAGTCCCAACTCGATCATTTCGACTCCATAGTCTTCGGAATCTCGTCCACCAGAATCCACAACTTTTGCTTTTATACGGTCCCATTGGCTGGCCACTTGCACATAGTCCGAGGCATCAAACCCCTGCCATCGATCTCGCTTGCTGTCGTAGAATTCTGATGTGTCGGATGACTCTTGAAATCCGGGTCCATGTTGTGCCTCAGAATAGTCCACAGGACCCTCTTGAGGATTCTTCAAATGATGCGAACGGTAGTCGTTTTCGTCCTTTTGGCGTTCCTTCTGGTACCAGGGAACCTTGGTGACGTACTTGGGGATCTGGGGCCCGTCACTTGCTTCGGGATCATCAGCCATGGTGAGAGCTACAATGTGCCAATTTAGCCTTAGTTGCGAAAATGATATCGGATTATATGCACACCCGATGGCTTCTACCACTGGGTAATATAAAAGTATGTAAAGTTTCAGAATCCCTTCCACTCCTCCTCGTCTACGTCTTCTTCTTCCTCCTCGTCGTTCTGCGTCAGCCATTTTTGGTACCTTTTATCTTCAAGAACCTCGGTTTTGCATTTTTCTCTTAACGTTTTAAGCGCAGCGGATTTGCTCAATTTGGCAAATGGCTCTACAAGGGTGTCTACCGGCACATTTTCGAGCTTTTCGAGCACATTTTCGTCATCTTGTTCTTCGTCTTGTTCTTCGTTTTCCTCGTCATCTTTCTCGAATACCACCCTCTCCAATTCATCCATCCATATATCACATAGATGGTATGGCAATGCAGTTCCTACAGATTGGTTTCCACTCAACGGATGTTTTTCCAAAGCTTCCAAGTAGCCTTGCACCAACTTCGAGTCCCAATTCTGCTGTTTGAGCTGGCGGAAACAGTGCCGTACAACTCGTCTGATGAGAAGATAGTATTTGTCAATTCTCCACTGGTCGATGGTGGGCCATTCTCGAATCATAATCACCCAAAATGCCTCTACGAATCTCGGAAACGCAGAAACTGGAATATGGCTTGAGTACAACAGCCCGAGGTTTTCTGCCAATCGTTGTTGGGGGCCAGGACGGTCACAAAACCACATTGAAAAATAGAGCCCTTTCCATAATTTTTCCATTTCCAACGTATCTAACTTTGCGGCATTACGCGACGAGAGGTATTTCGAGAGCGCCTTAAACGTGGCTTCACGCGTGGCGCGATCATTGGACGCCAACTTTTTGACAAACTTGGAAGTCTGGGACATATAAACTTGCAGCCTTGTGCGATGAGGTCGATGGAACTTTGTCGCAGACTGCAGAAAAGTGAGACGTGAGGCCATCTGCAGTACATTACCATACTATACTAGGCTATACTAGGCACAACTAGACTATACCACATAAACAACTGACCAAACCACATTACCAATTGGACCGAACTACGCTGAACACAGCAAAATTATACAATCAAGTATCTGATGGGAATATGCAACAACTTGACAGCGTAGCCCACCACACCCATCATGATAAAACCAACACCGACGGCTCTGATAATTTTCAAATATTCTGGGTTAGTCATCGAAGAGCGATATGGAGCATAGCTATTGTGAAAGATAGCCATTAATGGCATTTTTTGAAGAATGTATCTTCAATGATAAGCTTCCTAAATTTCGCCGATATGAATTCCCCGTTATCAAAATGAAATCTCCTGTTCAAAACACTGGAATATACATACCCTTCTTGTCAGGTCTTTGACACTTTCTCACGAAAGCACTGCCATCCTTGAAAAACTCCACGGGCACTTCAGTAAACTTTTCCAAACCCTCAGCCATTGTGATCGCCCATGGTGGATTTCTCGTTTCGTGTCAACGCTGGTGCGGCGGTACACACACGACCGAGTACGGGAGCGCGAAATAAAGCTGAAACTTTGAGCTGCAAAAAACACTACATTGGTATATCATGTCTCATTAGAATAAGTCTAGTAATTTCTCCTCGTCTTCTACTTGCTCCTCCACCTTCCGCAATCTATTCTCCTCCAAGATAGATCTGTATCTCGGACGGTTCTCCTTGAAATGGGCTCGCAACTTGTGTGCCATTTCGTTGTCCAAACTCCATTCTTCGATCAAGGGTTCGATTTGGCCTATATAACCCAGAATGCCCTTGATCTCAATAGCGTTTGCTAGAGCTTGCTCATATAACGCATAGACCCTTTCATCGTTATCATAGATACGATTGGTTATGACATCAAGTCTGTTAAATGACAGGTTACTCACAGCATATTCATGATAGCTCTTTGCCAAATAAGTCATCAAGTCGTAGTATTGATCCATACTCGACGGCTTAACTTCAAGAAATGACAAATATGCCTTGACAACTCCCGTGCAAAAAGACCATTGGAATCGCGATATAACTGCCATAATTCTGACATGGTAGCGGTGCGTTTTTGCTCCAAATCTTTGATAAATGTCAAGTACCCTTCGTAGTCAAAGTTCACATTGGACTGAACTTGACGAAGCTTATCCTCCTTTTTCTCTTGGTATCAACGTTGATTCGTGACTGCTTCAAGAAGACAGAAAGAGCTTTATCTTCGTCATAGGATGTGATACCTTCGGCGTATCGGAACACCTGATCCCACAAGCTCCTCGCTCGACTAATGGTCAAATCTATACCATAAATCTCCTGGAAACTATTCAAGTAAGTCATGGCCTGAAAGAACTGCTGGTTATAGAAGAAGGAAACAACTATAGCTTTCAAGATAGCAAGGTCTGGATAACGAGAATTGGACTTTTCGAGTCGAAACTTGCTTTTACCTTGAGCAGTTATTCCCCATACGCTTTCAATATATTTGGTCAAGTAGCTCAAGCTGCCATTATAACCCATGCATGAAATTAAAACCTCGTTCATCTTGTTATCAAGGACGGGCTGGGAATTGGTTGTGCGCAGAATGGTTCTTAGGTATTCATCAAAGACTTCAATCCATGGTTTTTCGGCATGGAAAATACCTTTTCGGCGTCTAATGTCATTACGTCCAACATCTGTCTTTGGACTGGTCCACAAGAATGATGCACCACCACAATATACCTTGAATTTGAGAACCCACATGCCATAAGTGTATTTTGTAAGTGGTTCCTCGAACTGGCTGTGGAATCTCTGGAACCATTTGGATGCTAAATCAAGCTTTTGGTTTCCCAACTCGAGAGAAATTAAATTTTCATAGTCCGCTTGAGTGAGGAGATAACCGGTATAATGGTCGGAGTTATATACATTGGCACGTTTCAGCCGCTCATAAAGCGATTCTTCGGCGCTTCCATACAACAAAATGCTGTACAAACTTCGTATTTTCTCTCTCAAGCTTCTCGCTTCAGCAAACTTTTGGTGGGTTACATTGATATCCCGATTAATGCCTTTGGCATCTGCAGCTTCAGCAATGACAAATAACTGATACTTGATAATCGCTCCAATGAAAATGCCATTTCACGTTCACTCATAGTGGATTTCCACGAATTGTTGACACTAGACTCGGTCCATCGAAGAAGTAAGTCTAAAACCTGCTCATATTGTCGATTCTCGAGCAAGTTGATGATATTCCTCTTTATCAGAGATGACCCGCGAGGCACATACGGCTTCAAGCTCGAAGAGTAGGCCACCGAAAGATTCCCAATACACGTTTGAGACGGCAAACTGTCCATCATCGACGCTATAGACGATTGAAATTTGGCGGCTGAGGTCAGCTTGATACTACTTGAAGCATGATGGTACGACGCTTCCCCTAGAGAAACCGCGAGGCCCGATGCATATCGCCGTGAAGTACCGACAGCCCTCAAAGATCGGCTTGGAAGGTAGCTCATGATCGCTGTAATGAAATTTTTCAGTTTAATTCGCTAACTAAATACTGCATATATCATAACGGTTGCGACCGGCAATAAGCACGAGAGGAGCAGGCAGAGCGAGCACAACTCCAAAATTTCCACCAAATTTCACGACTTTTTCACTATCGTCCACTACAACTTGACTCCCATCATGGCCAGGATGAATCTTTTGTCAATATGCGTTGCATTGTGATGGGCGATATTTTTCAAACCCTGCTCGACAGAAACTCCATCGGTGATCTCTTGGATAGATTTTTTCGTACCGTAGATGGCCCATTGCTGGTTTCCAGCGATATCCAGGCCAACCTCCTTTATGTACTCGACGCCCGATTCCAAATCAGGCAACACTTTGCTAACAAAACCTAAGCGGAATGCTTCGTCGGCTCCGAAGATATCACCAGTAAGCGCATGTTGGTACAATGCAGACTTGTTGTTGACCAAAGCAGGGAGTCTCTGCAACGAACCAATGTCTGCAGAAATTCCAATTTTGATCTCACGGATGGAAAACTTGACACCTTCAACTGCCACTCTAATGGTGTAGCACGCGGCCATATCTAACGCCAATCCATAGCTCACACCATTGAGCAACCCAATTGTAGGAGTGTTGATTCTGGCTGGCGTGGTGATACAGTGCTGGAAGTCTCTGATATGTTGGTGCATATGCTTGTAGCGTTCCTCATTAGTCATGTCCACGCTTTGACCAAAAGTTGCAATGGCAGACTTCAAGTTGAGACCACTACTGAACGCCCTGGGAGAAGCGGAAGATACCAAGATCACATTGACCTCTGGATCAGCATCAAGCTTGGTGAAAATTTCGCCATACTGTCTCCAAGTCTTCTCGGAGAAAGCATTCAAAGTCTTGGGGTTGTTCAATTGAACATGCCATAAACCCAGTTCCACTTCTGTGACGACAAACTCGTCGTATTGCTTATATGCTTCAGCAGACTCTGCCATTGGTGCTCACCTAGAAATAAAAGAGATTTATAAGATGGGTGGTACCCCGCGCATTAACCGAGGCATCGGGCTCAGTCAGCGTGTATGCAGGGAAAAAGCTGGGGTAGCCGATGGAATATATGGGTCACATGAAGTTAGTTAATAGTGTATATTCGTACTCATGTATATTGCAGTATGTGAACGTTAGGTGGGCTTGATGCTGGATCGTAAAAACCAACGATAACTGTAGAATTTCATCGAGTTGATAGTCCTTCAAAGGTAGCTTTTTGCAGCCAATTATAATACTATCCGATAAGCATTACACGTTTGGAAAGCTAAGCTTCTGCTACTTCGTAGCGCTTATGTGACGTCGCATCAGCCCCCAATGCAGTTTAAACCTATACATTGTATCGACCAATTGGGGCCTTGGCATCCTCTTCTGTTGCAACATCCACACCCTCTATCATTTTCTGACGAAGAAGCTTATTGGCTTCCTGTACTGCTGACTTTGTTAGGCCCTCCACAAGCAAATAAAGTTTAGGCGGAGGTGGGATTTCTCGTCCATATTTGATGGTAGGTTTGGGCAACTTGGAGTTTGGAGGATAATATTGACCTTTGCTTGTAATCGACGTAGATGTTGCATCGATAATCTTGGACAAACTATCACGATTAACCACCACCCACCTCGCTTTTTGAGGCAAGTCGTTGATTTCAATTCTGGAGTGAAATTTGCATCTGTCAGGTCCAGAGGTCTCTGGTGCTCTACCTTCAACGATATCAAAATCAGGAAGTTTGATTCCTGCTATTTCAGCTGCCTCCGGAGTACCAAGTGCTTTCCTTCCCGCTGAGGAACTGGATACCCCATTGGTCTCCTTAACCTTATCTCCATACATCTGCATCTCTATTTCTCTCACATTGTCACGTCTCTCCTGTAAGTTTTCAAGACCTTTACCTCCAAAGCCAGAATTGAACTTTTCCTCGCCAGATTTGACCTTCTTCAAAAACTTGTCTGCTATACTTTGCAATTCAGCAGGAATATCATCGACTTTTCCACTCATCTTCATAGCTCTCACCAAGTCTCTGATTTCTCTTTCTTGACTGGATAGCACAAGCGTCACAGCCGTGCCAGTGGCACCAGCTCTACCTGTACGACCAACACGATGAACATAGTCCTCCATATGACTTGGGGCGTCGTAGTTTATAACCAAATTCAACCCTCTTACATCAAGACCACGAGCAGCGATAGAAGTGGCTATGAGAACTCGAAGTCCATTCTTATCGGAGAATTGCTTGATTGCATGTTTTCGGTCCACTTGATCTTTTCCTCCGTGAATTACAATGCACAGGATTTGATTATTCAATAGTCGAACCATCAAGTCATCAGCGGCTTCCTGCTTATCAACGAATATCAATATTTTGCCTTCTGGGTCCTCGACGGAGAATTCGTCAATGATCTTGAGCAATGCTTGTAGTTTCTTCTGCGGAATGTCTCCTGAATCGTCAATCAACACAACCCGTTGCGTAATTTCGGGTGCTACAACACTTATACCACCCGCAACAATCTCTATCGGATCAACCAAAAAGCTTCGTGCGAGAGATTCCAATTTTTTGGGAAACGTAGCCGAGAAGAGAACCATCTGCTTATCAGGTCTTATTTGAGAAAGAACTTTGTTGACTTGCGGCTCAAAACCCATATCAAACATCCGGTCGGCTTCATCTAGCACCAAAAAAGTAGTTCGTCGCAAGTTCGTTACCCTTCCACCGTTCGCTGCCAAAAGGTCAATCACACGTCCTGGAGTTCCCACTATGATTTCTGTGCCTCGTTTTAAGTCCGCTATCTGAGACTCGATGGGAGATCCACCATAACAGCAGCACACAGAAAGCTCAACGGCTTGTGTGAAGTTGACCAACTCTTTTTGGATTTGTAAAGCTAGCTCCCTTGTGGGAGTCAAGATCACTCCTATAGGACCATCTCCAGGCTTTAATGGTGGCTGGTCCATAATGTGCCTTATGAGAGGAATCACAAAGGCAAGAGTTTTACCAGACCCAGTATTGGCCACTCCTATAATATCACGGCCCGACATGATGGCTGGTAATGCTTGAGACTGAATTGGAGATGGAGTGTCGTAGCCAAGTTTCTCTTCAAGAGCCGACATAATGGACGAGGGAAGCCCCAACTGTGCCCACTTCTGTATAGGCATTGGACAATCTGTACCACGCACCTTTATTCCATCCATAGCGGTTCTTAAAGCTGCAACTTTTTCGGGAGGAACATCTTTGAGTTCTTCAGGAGGAGTATAGAACTTTTTCCTAACTGAAGTATACTCCATTTGTGTATAATCTAACGCCATGAGCTTCTTTTCCTTGTTAGTTAACTTCTGCAATTTTTCACTCAAAAGTCGTTGCTGACCTTCTTCGTCGTCTTCTTCATCTCCTTCGCTGCCACTAATTCCCGAGTCAGCTCCAGGGTCCTGCTCAAAATCCAGCTTTACCAAAAATGATGTTCCAGACTCTGCCTGTCGTATTCGCTCAAGAACCTTTTCTTCGTCTTCACTTTCTTGTTCCGTTCCTTCGGTCGAAACCGGTAATTGCTTCTCGTTAGGTATACGAAAGACCTTTTAGTCGTCTTAGCATCATCCTGTTCATCGTCGTCGTCAAATATAGACCGTTTTTTTCGGTACTAGCTGTGTCTGCTTCGAAGACAGAGTGCTAAGTCTCGCCCTAAGAATGGGCTTTATTGATGTAGGTTTCTGAGATGCTTCTGTACTGGGTACTTCTGGTGTAGCAGACTTCTGCTGGAGCCTTTTTATCCATTCCTGTAGCTTCAGCAGTTCTATTTTCGGTTTCTCATCTTCGTTGTTTTCGCTCTTTTCGGAGCTGGCTTTCTTCTGGTTCCATGCCGCTAAACGGGCTCTACGTTTCTGGAGCTTATCATCCTGGCTATTACTACTAGAAGCGTCTACCTCTTTAGAGTTAGTATGTAGTTGTGACATTAAATCATAGATACCCACTAGTTGCTCGGAATGAAATCGCTGCCATCGCTGCGAAGAGAAACTCATATCGCGAAGTCGGTGCAGGACACCAACAAGAGGCCCAATGAATGGTATACCCTTATAAGGCTGTCGTTACCGTCACTGACTGCGAATTGAGTAGGAAAATCGGACTAAGACCGTCGAGCCACACTGCCAAATTATTGGTGTATTCGAACGCATCTTCCTCATCGAGATGTGCTCCTAGAGTAGGTGCCGGTAATGTGGAAAATATGATATCAGTAGAATCTTTTGGTGAATTACGCCTCATGATTTCATTGAGCACAAGATGTTGTCCCTTTGCTGGAAGGTCGTTGAAGGAGATGTTCTTGAGTTCTTCTTGCAATTGCTTTCGGGTAAGTCCAGCATCAGTGGCTTGAGACGAAGTCATTTGAGGAAGACCCTTATAAGCGTCCGAGCGAGAAGTAGACGCCGACGATGGAACAGATCTGCTTTTGGATCTGGGGTCTTTGGGGTCTACATTGGAATCACCGCTGTCATTAGCCTCTTCATCGTCTTCGGCTTCCAAAAATAGGGGAGTCTGAATCTTGTGCATAATGTCTTCCTTGTTCGTGAGTATCGAAGGTGATTTTATGCCACCCAAATCAGATTTCTTTTTGGTTAGCTCCGAGCCCACTGGTTTGATGCTGAAATAGTCTTTGTTGCTAGCAACTCTGTTCACTTTCTCCACGGTCAGATCCTCATGCTTCGTATCTTCAGCTTGTTCGGTATTATCGTCGTCTTTATCAGACCCTTCCGAGTCTTCAACAAAGGCTATGGACGGCTTATTGTCATCCTCACCACCACTATCATCATTGTCTTGGATCTGTGCTTCTGGTATTTTGTATGACAAGAAATTGGGCCGGAGATTTGATCTCGAAGACCGTATGGAGAGTTGGTCGCTAGACCTATGGCCGCTGCCGCTTCCCAAAGCTTCACTCTGTTTAAGCTTACTCGCTCTCGACTTTAGTTCCGGACGTAGGTAGTTATTTCCCGTAGTATTGTGTCCCAGATCACGAGCAAAACTGTAGTCGCTATTATCAGCGCTGCTATCTTCTTCCTTTTCACTCTCACTACTCGAGCTGGAGCTATCATCTGGCATGGATTTGAAGAACTGATCTCCATGCTGGGATTTCATGTTGAACGAAAGCGAAAGACCTTGATCATGCAAGTTCGAAAGAGTATACCTTCTGTTGCGAACTCCACCACTGAAGGGTCTTTCATCCACAGGTGTATTTCCACCACCGAAATTCAAAGGATTGAAAAACACACTTTCTTTGGCCCTAGAAGCATTTCTTGCTTGTCGGCGCAGTTTCAGCTTTTCAATTTCTCGAATTGTTTCTCTTGCATTGCACAAATTGGCCCACCATTGATCATTTTTCAAGACCTGGTCCACGCGTGAGTATTCCTTCTTATTAGTGGCTGTCTTGGTATAGCCCTTCACCATGTAATTGTAAGTGTCAAGAGACCCATCACCAAGATGTATAACCTTGATGTCAGCATCAATCCGCAACGACTCCAACAACGCCGCAAGCCTCTTTCTTTCATCCTCAATTTCCTCTTCGAGTTCAACAAAGACAATGACCCGAAGAACATGCGAAGTATACTTCCATTCCGGAACAGTTACTAGAATAGCTCCTAGTTGCAATATAAGCGTATAGGTATCAAAATTGGTTGAAAGAATTGACTTTCCATTTTCAAGAAAATCAATAGATGACATCTGAATTGGATACAAATCAATGTACTTCTTTTCATGCTTGGAAAAATGATCCTTGGCTTTTGTGAAGATCGAATGATGCTTTTTGTCCAGCTTGGGGAGATCCAAGATATTGAAATTGGCCGCTACAGCCACGGTAGCCTGCATCACGATCAAGTCCTCTACTATCTGGACCCATTGTTTGATTGACACTTTTTGCTCCTTTCTGCAAGAGTCTGTAGGGAGAGACAAAAGTTTTTGCTTATCCTTAAACGAGGGCAAAAGAGGCAATTGTACTCCATGTTTCACAAAATCATAAAAGCCCAACACTGTAATATTAGGTCTCATACCACCCAATCCAGACCCCAAAAAGACATTTCTGACGCCCCATGGAAGTGTTGGACCAGCTGCAATTTGCACAAAAGCCTTAATGTTGGATATATCACGGAGCTTAACCCATGCGTTACGCTGTGATTTTAATTCCTGATAGGCATTGACACCAAACTCTGAAGTACTTCCATCATTGTTTCCGTCGTTGATGATGACAACGTGCCCAAGAATATACAATCCACCTTTCTTCAAATGGTTGCAAAAACCTATGAGATTCCAGCACGAACGAGGGTCGTCGCAGAGAAGAAGAATTTGAGGTCGCCAGTACTTGGTACTCATTTGCAACTTGAGTCGAAGCAAGTACTTACGCACTTGATGGTAAATTAATAACTGAGATATGTCACCAAACTTCAGAGGCGGTGTCATATAGTGTATGGTCATGATTAGAAACATCAAGAATGCAATAATAAGTGTGGCAGAAATACCGTCCACGATGAACATCGCTATGATGGACGATACGCAACCCAAAAACGCAGTCTTGGAATTGAAGTATTTGAACGAGGGCCTGAAATTGGGAGCAGAGCCAATTTTCAACAAAAAGCAGGCAAGATTGGTGACAATAAATGTCATAAGAAATGCCATTGTGATAAACGTAGCAATTTGATTGATATCGGCAAAGAGGAAAACTTGAGCAATAAGCCAAGTAACCAATATACACATGATGCGTGCTTTGGTAGCTTGTGTCGAAGATTTCTTCATGGTGGAAAACACGGAAAGGCCAGGGATGATTCTGTCGTTCGCTATAGCACCAAGAATGTTGGCAGCTCCAACCACACCCATTATGACAGAGAAAAGCGACGTTGAGAATTCACCCAAGATGATAATGAGACCATATATGTTCACAGTTTGAATCACCTTGATATCTTTATGCAACAAGTCTCTAGGGATAGAAACTCCTAAAGAAGCAATTACCAACAGGTAAAAAATAAATGTAAAGATAAGACCGTTAATAGTTCCTCGAGGAATCGACTTGCTGGGTTTCCTGAGTTCTCCCGACATCGAAGCGCCGGCGAATATGCCTGCTGTAGCTGGAAAGAAAATACCAAATAAATTACGAAATGTTTCTGGCTGACCCGGAGGTTGGACTGAACCTGCAGCCCCGCTGGTAAATTTTGGTAGTAAGTTTTCCTTGAAAGTGGACCACGAGGGACCCGTGTACATGATATCGAAGCCGGGAGGATAAAACGGCTTAACAAATGCAGTGGATAATGGAATAGATAATGTACTCAAAGTGAGCATGATGAATAGAAAGAGAGCAGTCTTTGACACTAGTCTTGAGCCGATCAATGCAATTGCAGTGCACAAAAAAAGCAAAATGGTGGAGTACATCAACTGCCACCAATAACCCACTGGTAATATGTTGGCAATATCTCCGGATATGCGACCAAAATTGACAGTTAAAGGTTCGATGAAACCCACCACATTCAACGACGCATTCAAGATCTGCCCAATATAGAATATGATACCAATGGAGCCACCAAATTCAGGTCCTAGAGATCGTGAAATCATGTAGTAAGCACCTCCGCCTTTGACTGTACCGTTTGTGGAAATGGCACTGACCGACATTACGGTAAACATATCGATGGTATAAGACATCACAAGCAATAAAAATGTCCCTAGTGTTCCCATTTGACCCACAATAAACCCAAATCTCAAAAACATCAAAATGGAAAGGACATTAAGGGCAGTTGGAAGAAACACTCCATCAAATGTACCCAATTTTCCTGACTTTTTCGAGTCTTTCAAGACATTGTTGCGCCCTCGCGTCTTCCTAGCATCTTTGTTGTTCCCATAATCCTGTCCTAGAAGTGCCAGGGTCTCACTGGGGTAAACCATTACCGAGGTATTGTCGTTAGCAATATCCAGTTTCAAGTAAACGAAGAATAAAGACGGTTAAGCGAATTTTTTGAGTTATGAAAAAGTTTCAGTAGACTTTTTGCAGTCTCTTTTCCTGGAAATATGCCCCTTTATACCGGTAACTTCTGCCTAGGCCGTCCCCACTTCCTCTGATGGTTTATCTGATCTGTCGCGGCTCCCAATTTCAAGATCGCACCCCGGCCAAAGCTGCTGACATCAGCTGAGATGGAGCACAAATTTTCGTGGTGACCAAATTCTCAATATAACCGTACCACAATTACGCCACTGCTATGTTTAGATTGCTAGCTTCTAGCGGTCAAGTTAGCTTGAGACCGGTGCTCTTGCAGCATGTAAGGAACAACAAACATGGTTTGGGGTTTCCAAATGCTTCTGGAGTACCTCAATCTCCATCTTCGATGACTTCACTGTCGATCGTTTCTCCTTCTCAATTTTCTAGATCCAACCTGAGTGCCGCTGGTCTTTCTGAAAGCCCGGCATCGTCTGTCGACTCGAAAATTGAAAACTTTTTATCCAAATCTGCCAAAGATCCACTCGTTCGTGAAGCATTGGACGCGGAAACGAAAAATAAACTTAATTATTTCAAAGAACAAATCGACTTGGCCCACCGTTACCGGTCTATTCATGATCACGACAGCGAGAGAGCCTTTGCTTCTACCTTGGACAACCTCTCGCGTGCTTTGGAAGACGCGTCCTTGAGAGATACGTTTGTCTCCAGAGACTTGTTTCTGTATGCTCAAGTTCTCAATTCTGGAGTGTACAACAACCGTACCAACCGTCTTTCTGGCGCCAAAAACAGAGACAGTGACCAGTATCAAAACCAGAACCTCCACGATGAAGTGCTTTTGAAGCAGGCCGTGCTTCATTTGGGTGAGCTCATCACTAATGGTGAATTCAAGGCCATCTTGAACGCTCCAACTTTACTGTTTTTATTCTATCTGATGAAACAATTCCAGCTCTATCCAGAAATGATTCACCTTTGGGAAAACGGTGTCAATGACCAGGAAACCGGCCAGGTATACTTGGACGAAAAGATCTTGGCGGTCATCTTACCGGTGACATTTGAACAGAAGAGATTCACCTACGAGGAAATTCTCCACATTTACGAGCTCAACACTGAAAAACTCGATAAAGTGGGACATGAGCTTCTTACTTCAATGGGAAAAATAGCCATTGCAGCAGGCGATTACTCGCGCGGATTGGATTCGTTGGAATCGATAATGCAATTGTACGAAAAAGCTCAACAGCTGCACTACAAAAACAAAATCTTGGCGTCTCTCAGTGACTTGCATTTGAGTTTTATTGGAACCTGTAAGGATATCAAGATCTCCAAGCACTTTTTTGACAAGGTTGTCCACTACGATTTACCCTACCGAGTGAAGCTTAAGGTGCCTCATATTCAATCATTGCTTGAAAATTGTTACGAACAGAATGAACCAATGGACAACATCCTTTACTTCTGGAGAGCAAGTATCGCCCATTACAACACTGAACAACAGCTAGTGTTGAACTCTCGTTATGCGATTTTGAACAATGCATTGTTCACCATCTTTTTCAAAAAATACCCCGAGTTAAACGAGGAATCGTTTAGTAAACTTCGTGAAATTATTGCCATGTACGCAGAAAGCAAGCCTATTGATGAAGTGTTCCTCAATACCATCATCGGTAACTACTCATGGGATAGCAAGGAAGTATTAGAGCAGATCATCGAGAACTATGATGTCTACAATGTCAAGAGGACCCCCGTTTCTTACAGAGTTTGCTTAAAGAAAACTGGCCTGTTAGAAAGCTATTCTAACGAGGATATTTTACAAAAGTGGAATGCTTCGCTTAAACATCTTGATGAAAACAAGTTCACATATATCCCAGTTGCCGACTGGGCAGCCTTGCGAGATGCGACTATTTTATCACACTTCACGGATGCTCGTAAAGAGTTCTATTTGTCTGTATTGGACAAGTACAAGGACTACATCCAGGACCACCGTTCATGTATCCGGTTTGTGAGATACTGGATCAAAAGAAAAGATGTTGCTGCAGATATTGCCAGAGTTGCCCTGCCAGAGCCACAAACATTTGATTGCGACATTGAGATACAAGTTCCTCAATTCCGTCACTTACGAAAGAACATTAACTACGTGAAGGAGGTGCAAAACATGAGATCTAGTGGTTAACCATGTACATAGATAGACACGACTAACGAAAAATATGCTTATGTCAGCGGCGGTACCGATATTTATGTGCGTAATGGTTGTTGGAATGCAGCCATAATTGAGGGCGCCTGAAAGACGCAATTCGGCATGGGGAGTTGCATATCGAAAGATGCAAGTGATGTCAAGGTGCAGCCAAAGCTGCATAAAGTACTGGAGAAAGAGGTGACGGGAACTCTGAGATTAGCCCAAACGAAGCAAAACAAATCGCAGGGACATGTTCTTGGGGGCACACTGCAGTCGGAAAATGAGGCGAGGTTGGCTCTGGCAAAGGCAGCAGAAGAGAGATATGAGAGGCTGCAACGCAAGCTTAGTGAAGGCAACGATAAATTGAAAAAGTTGTCCAAAATGTCTCGTGCCGATAAGGGATTATAGAGTAGGGAGTAAACACAGCATGTAACGTACATATACAATTTAAATCATTCTATACTTTCATAGAAGTTGTATCTTTTGCAACCACTACTGCAGCAAGCGTGCAGGGCGACAGGTGTTAAAATGCACCGAGTCACTCTTCTGCAGATGACACCGCATCGAGGCGCATCAAGGCTGCGAATAAAGTTGCACGCATATAAATACAATCATAGCAGGGAGGCAATTAGTTTGCTAAATGGGGTATTTTAGTAAATCGTTCTATAAGCAGCAACAGGATCAGATCCGTGAAGAGTTAGGAGAGGAGTTGCTTGAGCTAACTCTTAGATACTTGCCTCATCTCCGACCCCAGAAACAGCAAAATGATTATTGGGAGCTCATCGCCATTAAACTCAACGAGACTTTGGCTCTCAAACGAATAGAGGAGCGACATGATACCGGGCCCAGGCAAAGTTTGGACGAAATTTCTACCATCAATGGGCCTCGAGTGAAGGAAATATACGAGTATGAAATGAAGCAGTATGTTCCTAGTTTCCACCCACGGCCCGCCGGGTCTAGCCAGGGAGCAGATATAGCAATCTACGTTCCTCGAGGGCGCAAAGAGCGTATTATCCATGAGCTCAAATCGCTTCAGAACCATGATGTGGAGATCATCACCGAAATTTCAAAGAACAAGCTTCGAGAGTCTTGGGAACAGCACTTAGAAAATGACTTTAAAGATACTCAAACCTCGGCAGATGATGAGCAAAATGAAGATGTCAAGACCAAGGCTGGCTCCCTTATAGAAAAGGCAAGGGAATCTCTGAAGGAGAAACTCATTGAATCACTCATGGACCAAATAGCGCTGCGAGACCAAAAGGTCGATAAGCTCACTAGAGAAGTGAAAAAGTTATTGGACCTCAACCATGCTCTCGTTGGTGGAGAGAGAGAAGAATTAGGAGAAAGGTAGAGCAAGGGATAACAGCATAGCTAGCATGGTTTTCTGGCTTGGCTGCAAGAACATACGAACATAATTGTTCATCACAGTCAATTCCATTCCATACGAATATATATAGGCTAACTAAACCGTAAGTAGCACCAAGAGCATTCAAGAGCAATTAAATCCAATTTTTGTGCTATTCTTCTTCTTTACCATCACTACCCTGTTCCCAGTCCTGCCTGTAGGCACAGTGTACTTCGCACCGATTTTCAGTTCAACTCTAGTTGCACAACCATGGAAAACAACTCGGGAATCTCGCTATCCCACACCCTTTGGTCGCCCCATGACACTGTAGGTGATGTTGCCGAGTCGCTAGGGATCAATTTACCAGAAGAGGCAGCCAAGAACCTCGCCATGGACGTAGAGTACAGAATCCATGAAATCCTAGAAACCGCTATCAAGTTTATGAGACATTCGAAACGAAAAACATTGACGACAGAGGACATAAGTCACGCATTAAAGGTATTCAACATTGAACCACTCTATGGCTATGATAACTCGCAACCCTTGAACTTCAAAGAGACCATGGTCGGGGCCCTGGGCCAAACCTTGTACTATATCGACGACAATGAAATCGAGTTTGAAAAGCTTATAAACCAAGAGCTCCCCAAAGTACCTCGCCAGGCAACATTCACAGCCCACTGGCTTGCTATAGAGGGTGTTCAACCCATGATTCCTCAAAATCCACTCCCATCTGAAATCAAAACCTCCTCCAGTATTGCGTGGTGCTACTACTTCTATATTGGGCAACGATATCTTGCTGTATGCCAATGGAGATGGTGCCAAGGACGCAGAGGCGGCCAATGGTAGCACAAAAGCACAAAAACCGAGAAAAACACTGAAATCAAGCCGTTGGTCAAGCATGTCTTGTCCAAAGAGCTCAAATTATACTTTGACAAAGTGCTGGAGGTGTTGGTTTCATCTGATCCTGAGAAACAAGAGCTCAAGGATGCTGCGTTGACATCGTTGAAGAGCGATCCAGGATTGCACCAGTTGGTTCCCTACTTCATTCAATTCGTGGCCGAACAGATCACAAACCAACTAAGAAACATAGATATTCTTTTCACAATGTTGGAGGTCATATCTGCCCTTGCCGAAAACTCTACGATTTTCTTGGAGCCCTACGTCCATGCGTTGATGCCATGTATATTGACATTGCTTTTGGCGAAAAAGATTTCCTCTGCTCCCAAAGAACAAACAGAAGAGGAGGAAAAAGCAGCTTTGAAAAACCAGTTGGCTGTTCGAGAATTCGCTGCCATATTACTAGAACACATTGTGAAGGTCTACGGCTCGTCCTATTCGACTCTTCGACCTAGGGTCACTCGAACTTTGTTGAGAGCTTTGTTAGACCCTTCGAAACCCACTGGGACACAATATGGTGCTTTGTTAGGACTCAAGAATATGGGAGGCGAAGTTATCAAGTTTGTGTTGGTCGGAAACTTAAAAGTGTGGTATAACCTGGTAGTGGTGGATTCGACCAAGCCAGAATATGAAAAAGAAGTTTTGACTACGTCTGCGATCGATGCGTTGCGTACCTTGAAGGTGTCGGAAGATTCTATGGAAGAAGAAGTTGGAGAGGGCGCAAAAGAGAAGCTTTCTGAACGTTTGGGTGAAGCTTTAGCTGAGCAGGTATTAAAGCAGGACGATTCCTCCGAGATAATACAAGGTCTCTTTTTGGAGAGGCTGAAAATAGGCAGTGATGAGTGTAATATAATAAAACTTAAGTATTGATACAATGCTAACGTTTTCTTCTAGCAATCTTGCCAAAGACTCCAGTGCGTTGGTTACTAGACGTCGGTGACCCGTTGAGGCTCGTGTGGAAAAATGGAGACTCTTGGATTGATACCGGCTCGCCAGGCTTGCGCTTGGTGGACAGTTTCTGCGGTGACGATATGATCAAATCATCCTTTGGTGTTTCCTCTAACTGGTTTCTTTCCACTGAGCTTACGATAGCCTGTTCCGAATTCACTGGCGATGTATATGTGCTGTGAATGCCATTGGGTTCTGCGATATTTGCTGCCTCGTACAATTTATCAGACAAGTTTCTCATTCCAGATGATTTAACACTCGATACTGTTGGCATAACAAACCTCTCCTCTGGAGTTACTACGACTTCATGGCCATTGGAAACATGATGGGATGTGCTGGGAGTCTCAGAGATTTGGGATACTTTCTCTTTAACAGGAGTGGAAATGATGGTTCCTAGATCAGCAGCAAACGATTTGGTCACCTTCTTGGCATTTCCAAAAATCGACTCTGTTGAAGTTGGTGGATCGTACAAACTTTGCAGTCTGTTGAGTTTCTTTCTTTTGTCTTTACCGCCCTCCGGTTTGGGAAAAGACATGTCAACTTGTCGCCGTTGCAAATTTTTGGAAGACAAGCTCGACTTTGATCTTTTCAAAGAAATGGCAGGTAGAAGGTCTTCGCTATTAGCAAGCGAAATGTTGGAGCGTTTAAGATTTGGGTTCTTTTGCGGATCGAGATGCACTTTTGGAACCGTGTGCTACGATTTGGTTTCAGCGACTCCTGACCCGACGGTACCTGTCCTTTTGCAGGCTCCGAAGAGGCCAGTCTCAGACGTCCTCGTGATTTTTCATGAGGTTTGATCTTTTCAATGACATATTTTGTGATTTCTGGAAGTCTCTTGTTGAAGTAGGGCACAAGAACATAGGCAAAGAATCCTAGGGATGATTCCTTTTTCTTCCCTTTCGTAGATTCCTCAAGGGTATCCCATAAGGTGAGATTCTCTATTAACGTGTCGAGTATCGCAACAAGATTTTTCTCATTAACAGTATTTGTACTGGGATTTGTTGGCGTTGCCTTAATTTCCTCATCAAGCGTTACGCCCATTCCAAGAAATGTGGGCACCACTTTCTTTTTTGTTTTGCGTTTCCGGACTAGCGATTTCTTGATTATTTGCTGAGGTCTGAGAATGAGTTCTTGCTGTTCTTTGTTCAGTGCTAAAAGTGATTCTTCGTGAACATTTCCGTAATCTAGAATCTCAAAGATCAAGAGTATTTGTAGGTGAGCCTCTCGTACTTTAAGCGCCGAGGTGATGGCTCTGATGTGATCTAAGTCAGAATCCGCAGCATTCGGCTCTTCATCATTATTTTTGAACTGACTTATTTCCGGTTGCAGATCCCATAATTTTTCTCTGTAAGTCTCCTCTATTACCGAATTTGACGAAAACGCTACATTTCTTATTAGTCCATGAGGTCCACCATGCCTCTGATAGAACGTCTCGTTGGATAAAATGAGCTTTAAAAGGCACTCTCTTGCTGTATCGTTATTCTTTGCGCAAAGAACTCTGAACCGTGATAATGCCATCTTGGGAAAGTAACTTAGCGGAGTATTCAAAGAATAAAGAGCACTATAGTATTTCATGTAGATAAACCCGAGAGGATCGGTTTCCAATTGTGCGGTATCATGGGGTTCGGACATTGGGGATATTATTGGAGGTGCCATGGAAAACGACTGCTGAATTGAGTCTTTCTTGGGTATATCAATACTCCATTTTTGAACACATTCTTCGACGGTATCGGCCAGAACTGGTAGAGGTTTATTCTCACAGAAGATTCTGCTATAGTTCACGGTTCTTTCAAGGTAAATCAAACCCAAGAGGTTAGCCAGAATGTGGTAAACTAGACCTCTTTCATAATCTCGATCATTAGGGTCTGCTCTTGTTTTAACAAGCCAGTACTTGCCTGACCATTCTTCAACTTCCGATCTTGTATCTGGGCTGATTGTGAACAATATGGGGCTCCTGAACCAATCCGAAGGAACGCGTTCGAGTTTTATATTGGAGAATACGTGAGATATTGTGACATGGCGGGAGATCTGAAGTTTTGAATTTGAGGAATGAAGGACGGTAAATGAATAAGGAAGTGTAGGTATTCGTTCAGTGTTACCTGTGGTATCCATTTATGCATTGGGATATTATAGTTGGTGTTGGTTGAAAACGTAGGAGAGGTTGCGATGAAATTTGAGATTGAGACTGCGATGAGAAATGGGTGCAAATAAAGAAATCGTTAACAGAAATGGTTGTTGACAGAAATTCGTTAACTGTAAGACCCTTAGTAGAGATTCTAGATCTGAGCCTGTAAAGCATACATTTCAGTATCCAGATACAAAATATATATCTTACTCTTTAACAACTACACTGGCAGCACCCATTCCTCCACCAATGCACATCGAAGTAACTCCAATTTGTCCAGGTTGTAAAATTCTCAAAATGGTGGCATATTGCCGGGTACCAGTGGCTCCGAGTGGATGACCCAAGGCAATGGCACCTCCATTGATGTTCAATTTATGGTCGGGAATGTTGCACGCTTGCTGAGAGTAAATGCACTGAGCAGCAAAAGCTTCATTAATTTCAAAAATATCCACATCCTCAATTGTGAGTCCTGTCTTCTGCAACACTCTAGGTATGGCCAAGGCTGGTCCAATACCCATAACCTCTGGAGGTACTCCCACAGAAACATGGAGAACAAACTTACCAATGATGCGATAACCATTTTTTTGGGCAAATGAACGTCTCATCATAAGCACTCCAGCAACTCCATCGGTGATCTGGGACGAATTACCGGCATGTGTGGATCCATCCAGCTTGAAAGCCGGCTTGAGTTTGCTCAAAGATTCAGCAGTCACATTTTTACGAATACCTTCGTCCTGATCGACGATCAGAGTTTTGTCGTTGAGGATCGTTTCAAGTGGAAGAATTTCGTCTTTGAAGGCTCCGATTCCTGCGCCCGCTGTGCTTTGGTGAAAGATTCAGCAGCAAACTTGTCTTGAACTTCTCTCAGAATTTTGTGTTGCTCGGCCACATTTTCGTTGGTGATGCCCATGGGTATCACACACTTTTGCATGGTCGCATCCTTGTCGTAGATACTGGTAATCTCTGGACGGGATTTGTCTGGTCCGTGATCCTTCGACATCGACTCAACACCAAGGGCAAGTCCACAATCAATTTCTCCAGTTTTGATTTTGTTGGCAATGTCACCGATGGCCATGAGACCAGAGGCACACTGACGATTAATCGCAACAATTGGAACGGTATCGGGAATTCCAGCCTTAATTGAAGCAACACGATGTTCTGTGATTCCAGAACGTGCCTTGAGCACATTGGCACAAGCAATGTCCTCTATGATCGTAGGATCAATTCCTTCCTTGCTGAGGAATGCCTCGATAAATTTGACCAATAAGTAGTCTGTGCCAACATCCTTGAAGCTTCCTTTCTTGCCTTTCGTGAGCGCTGATCTGTAGGCCGCAACAATAACCACATCATCGGGGTTCTTGGAAACTACATGATTCTTCGAAGAAGGACGAAGGTGGTTTCAAGCTGTTGAGTACGCCGTTCAGGATAATTGAGTCTGGCCATTTTGAATTGCGAGTGTTGAGAATGAGGAACAGGGAATTCAAATCAGCTGTTCGGGTATCGGCATCGGCATCGGCAAGCCACTTCCCCGCTATTCTTGTGAAAGCAACATGCAGGTCAAAATGTGGGGAGAGCAAGAGGTTTATGAAGAAGTTAGTCTGACCTGAGCCACTCGTCATCCATGATATCTGCCACTGTTGGTCTGCTCGGGATGTCACGAACCAAAATGCGTCGGATGAGATTTGTGCACTTTTCACTGAAAGTATAAGGAATGCGAAGGTCTCCTTCCATGATTTCGTCAACGTTGTAGAATGGGTTTTCTTTATAGAGCATTGTGTAGAGGAGAATTCCAAGGGCCCACACGTCTTGTGGTCTTCCATCGTACTTTTCACCTCTCAAAACTTCGGGCGATGCGTAGTCGATGGTTCCAACAAACACATCAAATGGTCCCAGTTTGGTATAACCGGCACTTCCAAAGTCGATAATTTTGATGACACAATTCTCGTCTACAATGACATTTTCATCCTTAATATCACGATGAGCAATTCCGTGTTTGTGGAGGTGACAGATGGCCAGGACAATTTGTCGGTATATGAATTTGCACTCTGACTCCATAAGATTTGATCTCACCTCGATGAAATCGAACAAATCGATGGCTGGAGGGTTTCCAAAGATAGGTGTTTCAAGATAATAGTACTTGCGGTCCTCGAAAAAATCAATGATACGCATAATGTTGGGATGCGGTTCATTTGTCAAGTACGACATGATTTGAATTTCAGAAGGAATGGTTCCCAACTTTCGGTCTCTGACCCAAGTATCCACCAAGATACGTTCTTTGTCGATACACTTGAGAATCACCTTGTATCCCGAATCTTGTCGATGTTGAACCAAGACAACCTTTCCATAAGCTCCCTCACCTAGATTTCTCAACACCTGGAAATCACTAAACTTCTTGGTCCTTCTTTTATCGCCGACAGTGACTGGCCAGAGAGCAGATTGCTGCTTTTTAGAAGCAATATAGTCGTTTTCCAATTGCAGCAATTCTTCTTCTGTGTACTCCTTGTGTGATATTTCACCTTGTCTTGCAGGTGTAGCACTTTGCAGAGGCAGACCTGATAGCTGGTCTTGAACGTCAGCTTCTTTATTTTCTGACAGTTGACTTGGCGAAGATGCGGTGGCTATCTTGACGTCAATGTTTTCCGACAGATTCGACCTATTGAATGGCAGGCTCAAGTGAGTTATTGGAAGCGCAAGTGTTTTTGGTCTTGACTTGGGAGCTTTGAAACTATTATGGCGACTTACCTCTGTACTACTCGAACCTAGTTCGACGATCTCAGACTCGTTCTCCGGGAACAATTGAAGCTGTGAAGGAGGTCAACGTCGCTTCTCGAGAAGCCTTGAAGTGGAGTATTGTTTTCCAGCACACGAGACACATTGAGGGAGTTGCGTTTGGGAGACTCAATTCTTCCTCCAGCTTGGTAATTTGAGTTTGTCTCTTCTTGGCATTCTTTTTCGCCTTGGTCTTTCTTGAGTAAGTTACCCATAAGACGAAAGTGTCTTGGACTGTTCTCAATTGTACGTCCACTAGAATGGTGCAACCGTCTCTGTGTAAACCCTCGATACCCTGCGAGTTGAAGAAAAGTTGTTCTTTGTTCTCTGACTCGTCTGCCCTTCTCCATGCATCATATCTTCGGAAAAAGTGCTCTGGTAAAACAAGCCCAGAATTGGCGTGTATATCACACCCAGTTTCCGAGAGTCCTAGCAGAAGAATCTCATCAAACTTGGGAACTATAGTGGTGAAGGAGTTGCCCACAAGTTCATCTGCCGATATACCAAAAAGGTTCTTGGCAATGGCATTATTGCACGAAAGAACGGTATGATCATAAGAGTCTAAAACAAACATTCCAGCAATATAAGGCATGGAATGTAACTTTAATTTCACCTCCCACCTATCGTCATCTAATTCAACAGGATTTGAGGTGATGGCACAGGGAATGTTCTCTCGTGATTTGAGGCGAATGGTGTAGTATCTAGTCAGGTTGATGCGTGTTATGTCCTCATAATCACGAGGAACGTCAGCTTGTGGATTGCTTTGAGCGCTTAGTTGAGCAGCGAGCGAGTGAGAAAAATCATGAATGCCGTGAATTTGATCTCCAAGTTCGTCAACCAACAGGCCCGCAACCTTCTTGATACTTTTAACGATGTATGGATCGTCGTTATTGCGAGGAGCCAGAAGTAACATGTCAAAGGCATCACAAGGAATTTGCTCAAACATACAAATGATAGTCGATCCTGTACGTTTAGCCCACATTGAAGTCCAAGCATAGTCACTGCCTCCCAGTCTGACAATTGCAACAATCTCGCCAGCAAGAATGATATTTTTGTCCTCCTGGTGAAGAAGGCGAGACGTCACAAAGTGGCGAAATTGAGGGGCAATAAGGTCCATAAGTGACAACGATATAATGGTGGATTTCAGTACTCCGAACATTAAGCAGGCTAAATCATTTGCTCCCTTTACTGACCAAGGACTATCAACTTCCATGGAGAAGACTGACTGAGGAAGAGCATGCTTTCCCAGAGTCATATTATGGAAAGGACGAGGGAATGTGCCTGTCTGAGGACTTGGGACATTGGCCTGATTCAAATTGGTCAATTGGCTAATGGTTGCAGACAGACGAAATGCACTGATTGGGGTCTGGGTCCCGCTCTGACCACCAGTCTGGGGAAGGTTTCCACCCAAAATGGTGGTGGGAGTAGTTGCAGAATCCAAAAATGGGGTGGATAAAGCGTAGAGAAGCGTTGATCGCAATGCAAGGTGGTCGACCTTGTTCTCATTGTCCTCGATGAGCGAAAGGTCATAGAGTGTCGAAGCGATTTCTTCGTCTGCTGCAATCTTGGAGTTATCTCTATCAAGTAACTCGATGAAATGTTCGATGTTTTCTGGAGCCAAATCATCATCGATTTTGGTGGACTTTAATTTTTCGTCCTTTCTCTGTTTCAAGGCTTGAGCTGGAAGACTGTCTGCCCGCTTCATGGGAGGACGCATTAACGCTGCAAGTGCCGCAGACGAGGCATTGAGGTCTTGTGGCTGACATCTTCTGAAGAATTGTTGGCAGAGTTGTAAAATCGTGGGGAACCTGGGGATCAAAGTCCAGGATTGATCTGTTTTTCTCGAACGAACGCAACATCTTCGGATGATCCTTGATAATTTCCAACGATCTCCTGAGAACGTTTAGTCGTAAGGCGAGCGAATTGGGAGAAAGATGGGCGTATGAGTATGCATGGGTCGACACCACTGGGTAGCGGAGTATGTCTTTGGGTTGTGAACGATTTTCATGGTCGAGAAATGAGGTCATGGATGATGCTGGACTGGAATTTGAAGACTGCATTGTGGCCGAAGACACTCTGGACGATATTCTGAGTCCACTGGGTCGACGAGAGTCTCTTTTTTGAATATTCGGCGTTTGTAGGTGATGACTAGAAGGCACGGAAATCAGCAATGGCTCGTCCTCATCGATTCTTGATGAATTGCTGGGAACTCTGCGAACATTATGTTCATTTTGAGAGATTTCATGGTCGGAATTGTTGAAAGAATTCGAATCCAAATCAACTTGGCTATGTCCTCTTTCATCAATCGATGGAACCAGGTTGTCTGGAACCATATTGGGGCTCGAGGTCGAGTCTGTGTTCATTTATGGTATCTGTGAAGTATTACAAGCTCACGAGGAATCCTCAATATTCCTCGGCGATTGCGTGGTGTACTCCGTAGGCAATTGGTATATTGAGACAAGGAAATTGTTGCGTCGTTAGCTGCAGGAACACAGCTTACGATCGGTCGCAAGTGGAAAATAATTGGGTGCAAAATGTGCGAGTAGAGGTGGGTTTAGGCAGGATTAAGTAGCTAACTATAAAGTCAAGTCCTGGATTTCACTTGTCAATCCACGAGAGATCCGTGGTTCCAAAGGAGTCAGACCAATGCCGTTGATTACGGTGGGTGTTTGGAGCACCAGGCTAATGCTGCTGGGCGACTCAGTATAATGAGGAGGACTCAAAGAGCGCACATCCTCGTACGTGGGAGGCACCTCGTCGTCCCACGCAATTCCTAATCCTGATCTCTCAACTAGGGGGATTTTGAATTGCATGCGTAGAACTCGGGCAGCTCCGGTGGGGACTCCAGCAGAGAGAGATGGCAGCCCACCAGTGCTAGTGGTTGGTGCCAAATTTGTTGTGCTTGCTGTTGAAGCCGTGCTTGAATTAGAGGGAACGGGCTCAAGGCCTGGGGTTCTTCTTTTCCTTTCATTCAGAATCAACTCTTCGGCAACCACCACTTCGACGATGAGTGTATGGCTCACATAAATTCCTAGCTGGGGATCTTCGACATCGCAAGCCACATTAGCTCCTTTTATGGGTCCCTGGTCATCCTCGTGCAATTTATGGTTGTCGCTGGAAGCATTGGCAATGTGGTTGTGGACGCCAGTCAGAAAGTTGATGAGGTTGATATCTGCCACCAACTCTATCTTTCCACGGCCACTAAAGTCTGATTTCCAGCCAGTTTTGATCTCTCCGTGTGATACAGTGCGCACTTCTTCGAGGTAAAGCTGGGTGGTGGAGTTGGTTGGAGATGGTTGTAAACTGGTGTTGGAATCTGCTGGTGTAATTGTAGGAGCAGGTGTGGGACTAACGTCTCGAAGAAAGTCCTCAACAAACGTCTCGTGAACGTGTATGGGTCTGCTTCGTTCTGTCTCGGTGGTGTCGTTTTCTGGTGCCTCAACCTCATGTTCCACACCGTCAGTTCCAGCGTCGAGCTCATGGGGTTGAGATTCATTTTCCGGTATTATAAGCATTCCTGTCTGGATTGTACTATGATGGAGACCAACATTCGACTTTGGTGGAGACTTACTTCGTATTTTGCGTTGTGACTCTTCTGTTTGGCGAAGCTTGGATTCGTGCTTTTGGCATGTCGAAGCACGAACCTTGGTGCGCTCTTCAAGTCTCCAAATGAGTTTCCGCATGCGCCAGCGTTTATCCATTTTGGAGCTTACGACGTTATCGAGCTTCAACTCGATCGGAAACTGCAGCTTTGGGTATATAACGCTGGGAAGAACGGCAGAAGCAGTGACTTCGGTGGGAGGAAATACTCGTAAAGAATTGCGATCTGGGCCTCTCAAAATGGACCTGGTGATGTCTAGTGGTAGTACAACTTTTGTGTGCTTGATATCACGGCCAACAGCTTCCGCTACCAACTCGTACTTGATATACAGACTCGTCATGTGGGAACCAAGCTTGCACGAAGCGGGAAGTGAACCTGGTAACAAATGAGAAAATGGATAAGCATGGCGACCAGGAGAAAACTCTGTTGTAGATGTGAGGGCATCCCATCTTGCAAGCACGGTTTTCTTGGTGGTACAGTCGGAACAAGCGGCCACGGAAGTCGATGGAATAACGAATGGTTTGGAGTAGTGGACGGTCTGGGTGAGAGACAATGAAACATTTTCAAGTTTGATTTTTTTGGTAGGGTTGACTTCGAGGAAGAGAAGCCCCGAAACCAACGACCCGGACAGGTCCTGAGGAGCCCCGTAGAGCATTATGGGTGGGGATTCAAGACGAATGGAGAGCGCCAATGGAGATGAGTGTTTGCCATGATGGACTTTTATTTTTGGGGATCCGTGCGTTTTGGAAAAGACAGCCATCGATTATTGAGGTGGTGAAGGAATTGTAGCGATTTCGTGAAGTTTTGAAGCAATTTGGTGAAGAATTTGTAGCGATTGATTTGATGAAGTTGATGAATCGATGAGTACTGGAAAGTTAAAAGTGACAGATATCAGCAATGCAAGTATTAAACGGGTATGAACTGAGTATAAATTGTGTATGAATTGCGTATGAAACGAGTATGAATTGAAAAAGTGCTAGATTAGTTTATCGATAATTTGTGAACCCTGTACTTTTTCGTATCGCTTCCACACTTATAGGCGCCAGTTTTCCGGCACACCGACTCCGACCGCGCCGCGCACCAGAGCCACATCGCACCGGCGCGCCGGTGGTTTCTCTTTATGGAACCCACGCCGTTTGTAGTCGATAACGGCTCCTACAACATCAAGGCCGGGTTTGCCTCTTCCAAAAATCCAAAAAAGTACCGCAACACATTGGCAAGGTCCAGAGATGGCAGGATCCATATATCGAATGACTATGTCAATCAAACCCAACACTACTCAGGACTTGTTTTCAAGCGTCCTTTTGATCAAGGCCACTTAACTACTTGGGAGGTTGAAAAACCGATATGGGACTACTGCTTCGATGACGTGGGGACATCTGAGTTCGAGGCGCTGCTGTGTAGTCTTGTTTTGACAGAAACTCCTTTTCAACTTCCTCAACTTTCCATCAACACCGACCAGATTGTGTTTGAAGAATACGGGTTTTCCCAGTACTATCGGTGTACTCCGGCGTCTTTGGTGCCGTGGATCGACGGCAGTGGGTCACCGGCTGACTTTCAGGTTGTCATCGATGCTGGTTATAACGCTACATGGATCATTCCCATCATCTATCAAAATGTGTATTGGAAAGGAGTCAAAAAACTACCGGTAGGGGGCCACCTTCTCAACGGTCTTCTTCGTGAAATGGTGTCGTTCCGCCATTACGATATCCTGGACGAACCTATACTTGTAAATACCATTAAGGAACAAACCTGCTTCCTAGCCACCGACTACCAAAAGACTCTTCGAAACCACAAGAAATATTCCTGCAATTTTGTGCTACCTGACTTCAAAACCACCGCTACAGGTTACGTGGTGAAGGACGGTGCATCACCACCAACAGACGCCCAATCCTTGACGCTTTCTGACGAACGGTTCTCTGTCCCGGAAGCACTCTACCATCCAGAAATAATCTTCGACAATGTATCTACATCCAACACGCTGTTGCAGCTGACCCCGTTCAAAAACTTGCCCGACTTGGTGGTGGAGTGTATCATGGCGTGTCCTGTAGCTGCCCAACCGCTTCTCCTGGCCAATATTCATATTGTCGGCGGCTCATCATTATTGCCCAATTTCAAGCTGAGATTACACAGCGAACTAGTCAAGGAACTTCCTCTGGATTGGTTTGTGCAGTTAAAGGAACACGAAAAGATAGCTCCTGACGAAAGACCATGGCACGGCGCTGTAAAGCTTACCGAATCGGATATCTTTGAAAAGATCTCCATCACCAAACAGGAGTACTTTGAGCATGGAAGTAATTGGTGCCAGAAGCAGTTTGGGTTCCGTAATTTGTAGTATACTTATTCTACTTGGATCAACTGATTGTGGTTCAAGTAGCGGGAGAATATAAGCCAGCCGTACCTAAACCATACCATCTGTGAATAGTGGCCGTAAGCCATGGCTGCGTAACTCACACTAAGCATGTTCAAATCGGAGTAGAATTGAAGCGACTTCTTGCCAATCGTCAGCTTGAAAACGCTGATGTTCACGCTGACGTTAAATACCTTGCCAATAATCAGTTTTGAGAGGTGGTGAAAGATGAGCTCGATATTGGTGAGCATGGTGAACGAATACTTTTCAAGAAAGTTGACACTTTTAAGCACGTAAAGCTCCATACCTTGTTTATTATGGCTCTTGACAAACCGGCTGACGCCACGGAAAAGGTTAATATGGTTTGCGTGGCCCGAAATGCCGTCTTCATCAAAAGTGACAATTTTCGCATTGTTCGATTTTACATGTTTCTTTAAAACCGTCTCTATGGCTGCTGGATCCCAAATTTCGCTCATCCCGTCCTTAAACAGGTCTGTAATAACCACATTGGAAGCTGGGAGACCCAATATTAGAGCCGACCGTCGCAATTCGTTACTCCGAATCGGACCCATGCTAGGGTGTGCGGCATCTCCGGTGGAAAGACACAACAAATGGACATTGTTATGGTGGCTGGGACGACTCAATTCGAGCAACGAAGGCAGAAAGAACATTACTTCGTCGTCTGGATGTGCAATTATGAAATAAATCTCGGAATTGTTGATGGTATTCCGCGGCCCCACAGGTATATATGGATACTCCGGTTCATTGACGAAACTTTTTCCACTTTTGTACCGCTCAGTGATCTGAGGAAGGGCAGTGGATAGACATATCCAAAGCACGAACGACGTGGCCACGGCCTGGATCAATAACAACGGGACCCGAAATAGCATAGAGTTGGCCAAAATTCCAATTCGCAACCCCAACACACATACAGGCGCATGCAGGACATGAAAGCTGCAAAAAGATCAAAGCAGAAGCTTAAAATAAATATTCATATATTCATAGCTTCACATAGATATCGGCATACTAAGGTATTACTTCTTGGAAATAAAGGTGTATCCTGTGTTCCACACAATATCGATTTCGGTTTCATTTCTGTCCCACCCATTTACCTGCTCAAGCTCAGCAAAAAAAGACCCAATAAAATCCTTCTTGTCTCCAGTGGCTTCCTTGTATGAGTGGAATCCACTGTAAGTAGAGAGATAGCCCTCAATTCCTTGAGTTTAATTGCCTTTTTGACCAAAACCAAGTCATCCTTCTCATTGGGTTCCTTGGACGTATTTGGCTGCAACTCCAATTTGTTAACTTTTTTGTTTCCGTACAAACTTTCAGGGATGTGCTTATCCACTTCAACATAGAAGTTTTTGATGATTTCTCGGCCGGGATTCTCCCAATATGGACCAATATACTCGGGGTCTTCATAGACATACTTGAAGTAGACATCATAGGCATTTTTCAATGCGGTAGCCTTGTCGACTTTGGAAGGTCCAGAAAACGACGTGATCACTGGGTCTACGTAGTACCAATACGCCAAAACTCCTTAGGTTTCAACAATTTGGCAGCAGTCGAGAAGAAAGTATCGTAGTCCTTGAACCAATGGATACATTGAGCAGCGGTGATTAAATCAACGGAACCTTCTTCGATTGGGTTTTCGCCATCATAAAGCTGAGATTCCACACCGCCAGCCTTGAAATTGATCCTGTTTGAATCGTCAATTTCGAGTTCTTTCAATCGTTTTTGCTTCAAATCTGTAGCAGTTTTGATCATCACTGGTGAAAGATCCAAACCATCCACACGCTCTGCAATGTTCAAAAGTGGATACGTAGCGACTCCCGTGCCACAACCCAAATCTAACGCATGCTTGACGGGAACTGGGTTACCCCGAGACTTTATATAGTCTCCCAAAATGCCGTAGAAACTTGGCGGATAATGAGGACGGAACGTGTTGTAGTTGAGAGACTTGAATGATGCTTTTGAGTAAGTAGCCATGATGAAATGGTTGCTAGATGGTTATTTTGTTGCAATCAATGGCCTTTTATAGACAAATTTCGGAGTACTTTTCCCCACACTTTTCACTGACATCGGTGCGGCGCGCCGCGGCACAGTGCGTTTCGGGTCCGACGCGGGCACCACTCCGACTACACTTCTCATACCGTAATTGTAATATACTACTCAATTCCACTCAAAGAACGCATCAGCATTGTTCTCGAATTCCTCCTTTCCGTCCTGCGTAATCAGCCATTCTAGCGTTTCTGCTTGGTCCAAAAATGGTGCAAGTCCAAGAGAACCATCGGCTGCAAAATCGTTCATGTGTAAAGGTCCCTTTAGATCAAGCTTAAATGGATCAAACAGAAGAAGTGACTCTATACCATCACTTTCCGTGGGTGGCTCTTCGTCACCGTCATTGGTAGGAAATTGGTAATCACTGCTCGTAGTGCTTCCACGACGGTCCATTTTTTCACTTTCTTGCAAATTTGAATCGGGAATCTGATAAGATTCATCTTGCGATTTGGTATTTGAAAAGGGATTACCAAACCGGTGTTGAGGTTCCCTTACCACAGCTGTTTTCGTGATTGGTTGGTTGGATGGTTGAGGTTTAAACTTAACCTCTGAAGCTGGCTGTTTTGAGGTGTTTGGTGATAAAACTCCCAGAACAGTTAGCTCGAGCAATTTCGCTGAATTCATACTAGCACACCCTGGAATGTTTAGTCTACTTTCACACTTCAAGTAGCTAACGGTACCATCCAAAAGTTTCTTCAGATGAAGCCTCAATGGTCCTCCCTTGGTATAATCCAAGCAACCACGAGCCACCAAAAGAGCCAAACGTATTTGTTGCCTGGGAAGATTCAATGGCACAGGTATAACAAACGGCAGAGGGGACGTCGAAATACTTTTCATCATGTCCAAAATCTGAATAGAAGACTGTTGAATCATGGTAACTGAAGACATAATGGACCCTACTTGTCCCGTACCCTTGGTGAGTTGTTCCTTTTTCGATAACCCGACATCGTGGTGATTACCATACTTTGATAGAATGGGTAAGTACGCCAATATCTTGGCGTGACAGAATAGAAAAATGAGGGTGAGTTGCTGCTTGCTGTAATGGGTCCAGCCATTCTTTGCTTCGCCGTTTTCGCCGATATTGAACGCACTGACATCGATGTCAAACTTCAACTCCGCTGGAAGCTCACGCCGCCAATTGTCAAGCATACCGTCTCGGACAAGAGCTTTATTATAAATATCATCGTTTTCAAATCTGGAAAAAATCGAGTCCAAAATTTTACCCAAGACTTTGCAGTATAAAATAACCGCAAGAGCAAATTTGGAAACCTTTCCGACGATGGAAAGTTTAGTGTTGTTGATCATCACAATGTTTTCGTTTTCATCATCAGCATCATCATTTCTACCTGCAAAGGGCAAGGCACATTCTATTTCGAAATCTTTCAACAACCGTGGAACACCGAGGTTCAATGAAGAGTAAATGTCCAAGCAGTAGACACACCAAAAGAGAATTCTTCTTTCTCCTTGTAAAAAGTTGCGGAACTCGGCATTTCCATCACCAGATATTCCTAACACAGCAGCAGGACATCTATGTAATCTCAACTGCTGGGCCATGGTGATAAGTCTTCCACGAAGCTCATAGCAAGTGGTAATGTCACCAACAACAAGACAATATTGCATTGCTAAGGAAAGGACCTGAAGCGACTGGATTGAGCAGTACTTTGTGATGATACAATTGGGTCGAATAAAATGATGAATAAGGTAGTCATAATGAGCCAATGATTCTGAATACCACTCTGTGCCCTTGGAGTCTCCTCGTATATGTGTGTTTTTGTTGGACACTAAACTGAGTGCCACAACGATGACGACGATAGCGGTGAACTTCTCTATCAGTTCATACTTTTGGTCAACTTCTTGAACTCGATTATGTTCCATGGTTGCTGTGAGCTTTGCGTATCCACTCATAAACGCATTTTTGTTCAAGATGGGAAAAGCACTTCCCCAGTCCTGGAAGTATGTAGTGATGAGCTGATCCAAGTCGATTCTGGATGGAAGCTGAACCAATTTCAAGAGCGCAAGAACCTCAGATTCGGAAAGTGCAAAGTCTTCTCTGTCCATCAAAAACCTCACGTTAGGGCGAGAGGAGCCAGTACTTGGAACAGGCTCTTTTAACGATGCCAATGTGTGTGCAGCAAGTACGCTCTGCTTGGATTTGTAGCCGAAACTCTGGCAAAACTTGGCTAAAAGCGTGGGAACAAAAAGGGTTTCTTCGGTGCTTCGAGGAATCGACATGGCAACTAGAGATGTGAGTAGTTGTTGCTTGCTCCGTTCATCGACCGGATGATTGGTGGATTTTTGCATTTCGGCGATAGCTGTAGCAGCAGCAAACGCTCCCGGGGCTGGTTTTTCCCTCGAGTAATTGTTCTGAGGCTCGTCAAAACTGAGTAAGCTGTCGTCGTCGTCGCTCACGATCGAACCCGCCAACGAACCAGTAACAGAATTGGCAAGAGACGGAGGTCCCACTGAGCCCGCCAACGATACTGGTCTTTCATGAACAGTATGGGGAAACTGGGCACATCCACAGGGACACCCCTTCTGGTGCTCATGCCAATGAGAATTTTGGTTATCGAGTAACGACAAGTTCAACGAAGTAATAGCTTGTCTTGGTTCGACAATTGTATCCACCACGAGACCATTGGTTATCGGCAGTATCTCCCTCTTTATTTCTGATTTGTCTACGAGTGTTTCTTCCACCTTATTGTTCATCAACTCCAACTGTTCTTGTCTCATTTCCAACAATCCAGCGAGCTTTCTGTTCTCGGTTTCAAGTTGTCGGATCCTCTCTTCGAGTGTCTCTGTATACCCACGGGGAAACGCTCTTCGTGAAAGCTTATCTGAGACAATACACTTGAACCCCACAGCAGCACAGTTGGAGCAAGAGGGTTGTTTTCCATCACATTTAGTCTTCTTGGCTCTACACCGATCACACGCTTGTGCTACTCTTTCCTGAGCGGCTCCTGGAGCCATAATAGTTTTCGTGTTTGTGGATCCGTTCTTACGGGCTTTAGGTTTCGGTTTGGGTTTCGGTTTGGGAACCTCCATTGTGAAGTATGAAGTAATCGAATCGGGTATCGTAGTAATCGAATCAACTATCGTTGCAAAAGTATTCGTCAACTAATCGTATTTGATTTCGTTGCAGAAATAGTTTGGAAAGAACTCTCAATAAATATACACTGGCTTTGTGTCGCTCAATGCTGTGGCACTTTCGAGTCGCAGGTGCAAAAGTTTCTAAAAAAATCTTATCGAATTGAAATCAGAATGATTGGAAGCGCATCTGACTCACACGCCGGAACCGCTCTTAAGCACACGCTGGTGTGCGGGTGCAATGACGAAAGTTTCCCCAGATTCTCGAATGGCGATGCGGCTAATGGTAACGCGGGCGTCTGCAAAACGAATAAAGCTCGAGAATGAGCAGGGGCTTTTTATTGCAGAAGCGGATGATAGTGGTGAAGGGCTTGCTGGGGAAGTTGTTGTACATAAAATTAAGCGGCTGTACGAGCTGAACGGTGAGAAAAAGCACAAATCAGCGGCGAAGACCACCGTTTCGAAGCGGGAAAAAACGTCTTTAAAACGAAAAAGGGTACTGAAGGTGTGAAATTAGAACAAGAAACTGAGACAACGATAAAAGCAGAGAGTTTTGGTGAAAAAATCACAGAGGAATCCGAGATCAAGACTGAAATAAAGGTTGAACCTAAGACCGAAATCAAGTCTGAAAAAACCGAAATCAAATCTGAAAAAACTGGAATCAAGCCTGATGAGATGGACTGGTGCGACAGCACTAAACCCCCGAATGTGTTTCGTAAGCTCGAAATCGAAGACATAGAACTGGTTCCTTCCTCACTTGCACCCAAAAACTGGGATAAGGTATACAACCTGGTGGTGGAAATGCGTGCCAAGTTTATGTCTCCAGTGGATACTATGGGCTGTGAGCGTATTCCTCTGAAGATCCGACCCCATGGTTTCGACTCACCTCGTACGTATCGGTTTCAGCTCTTAATTTCTCTTATGCTTCTGTCACAGACAAAAGACGAAGTCAACTTTGCAGCTATAAAGACACTTGACGATGAGTTGATGAAGCGAGGTTTTCCAAACGGTTTATGCTTAGAAGCAGTGTTGGCAACCTCAGAACAGGATATAAACCAGTGCATTCAAAAAGTTGGTTTCCACCATCGCAAAGCTGGATATATTAAAAGGGCAAGTCAAATGCTCCATGATAACCATTCCGGAGACATTCCCGATAACATTCGCGATATTGTAGCACTTCCAGGTGTGGGTCCCAAAATGGGCTATCTTCTTCTCCAGAGAGGCTGGTACAAAAATGAAGGAATCGGGGTGGATGTCCATATCCATAGACTCGCGCAAATGTGGGGATGGGTAAGTGCCAAGGCTCGAACTCCCGAACAAACCAGATTGGAATTGGAGAGCTGGCTACCACGAAGACTCTGGGGCGATATCAACCCAATTCTTGTTGGTTTTGGCCAAGTTATTTGTCCTCCAAATTACGGTAATTGTGATATCTGCACTCTAGGAAAACAAAAATTGTGCAAAGGAGCCAATAAAAAATTGGTCAACTCTGGTATAACAGCAGAAAGAATACAAAGGCTCCAACGACAGCGTGGCGATCTCGCAATGATGATTGACGAACTAACTAGTATGCAACCATGATGACATTTTTTTGCACCCAACTTCCAGGTGTACGGGTGCGCGGTTCGGGTTCGGGTTCGCACGACGCCATCGAGTTTGTTGAACTCTCCTCAATAATAGGTTTTGTAGACATCGTTAATATAACCTTTAAGGACACTTGGAGACTGCGTGCGCACCATTCGCACTGCCTACTACACACGTATGATATGAATAATAACTCCAAATTCCAATCTCAGCCGCAAAACATGCAGGCGCAACAGATCCTTCTTCAACAACTTCAAAGCAATGGCCAGCTGGGCCAATCGGGAAACTATGATTATGACATGTATAATTACAGAATGGGTCCCTACGGCCAGGCACAAAACCAGGGCCAAACACAGGGCCAGAATCAACTGTTACCCCTGTTACCATCACAGAATAATCATCAACAGCCACCATATTTGAGAATGTCGAATCCTCCCGGACAAAACTTACAGTATGCTCTGCCACTGTTGCCCCACCAGCATACCACCGAGTCAATCAATGTGACAAATCCCGGCTCGGTTTACTGGCAACATCAACAACAGCTCTGTCAGATGTCGAGGACCGCCAATGTTCCTCATTTCTATGCCCGGCAATACGCTGCCAATTCCCGCAAGAAGAATCCTTACAGTGAAGTCAAGAGTATGAACTTGGTCGACGCCACTAAGCAGGTGGTAGCGGTGTTGGAAGAACAAGAAAGACTGGTGATGAAACTGACAATCACCCAGAACCCAGCATTGCTTCATAACAAGAAGATGACCACCGATTATGATGATGACCACATGCAAGAGGAACAGCGCATGCGCCTCAAGTCGCAGGGCCGCCAGCTCTGGTGCCAATTGGATTTGAGCGGCCAAGGACTCACCATCTTGTCCCCCAAATTGTTCCAGTACGAGTTTCTCGAATCGCTTTTTTTGAACAATAACAAATTGACCGAGATTCCCCCGGTCATATCCCGTCTCAAGAGCTTGCGTACGTTGGATTTGTCTCGTAATCGTATTTCGGAAGTGCCTCCAGAGCTCGGTATGTGCTTCAACTTGCGGTATCTCTTTTTGTTTGACAACAACATCACCACTCTCCCGCTCAATTTCGGTAACTTGATCGAGTTATTGTTCTTGGGAATCGAGGGTAATCCTCTCGACCTCAAAATCGCGAATATAGTTGCGGATCAAGGCACCAAGGAACTTGTGGCATACCTTCGCGATATGAAACCGGGCCATCCTGCGCCAAATCCACGTCCCTGGTTATTGTTGGAGGATGATGGCGAAGTCATAGATCCTAAAACGAATCCAGAAGCTTACAGTTCTACCACAAGCGATTCTGAGCCCGATTCTTTCACGTTATTGTCATACAACACATTGTGTCAACATTATGCTCCAAGCAAGTTGTACAAGTTTACACCTTCTTGGGCTTTAGATTGGGAGTTCAGACGGGCCGCTTTGAAAGAAGAAGTATTGAGCTACAAGACTGATGTTGTATGTATGCAAGAAGTGAAACCAGGACTTTCCATGACTTCTGGGTGCCGGTGATGGCCGAAATTGGGTACAAAGGAGTCTTTTTGTAAGACAAGATCCAAGACCATGGGTAGTGTTGATTCTAAGAAGGTTGATGGATGTGCCACTTTTTACAAGAGCTCCAAGTTTGAGTTGTTGACCAAGATGAACTTTGAATACAACAGTGTGTGCATGGGATCGGACAAGTATAAGAAGACAAAGGATCTTTTCAACCGGTTCATGAACAAGGATAATATTGCCTTAATCACATACTTGCAACATCTTGAATCCGGCGAAAAGATTCTCGTGACAAACACACACTTGCATTGGGATCCAGCTTTCAACGACGTGAAGGCGTTGCAGGTTGGAATCTTGTTGGAAGAGCTTCAGGGAGTTCTCAAGAAGTTTGGTCACACTGACGATGTCAAGAATGCCAATGTCGTCATCTGTGGAGATTTCAACTCTGTTAAAGATTCTGCCGTGTATCAACTTTTCTCCAGTGGATCTGTGACCAAGCATCCCGATCTCGATGGTCGTGACTACGGACGGTTCACCGACGAAGGGTTTAAGCATGTGTTCAAGTTGAAGAGTGCTTACGATGGAGAATTACCGTTTACGAACTTTTCACCTGGATTTACCGAGGTGATCGACTACATTTGGTATACCCCCGGAAACTTGCGGGTCAAGGGGCTTTTGGGAAAGATCGACGACAACTATCTCAAGAATTGCATCGGGTTCCCCGACGCCCATTTTCCCTCGGATCACATAGCCATCGTCACCAAGTTCCAGATCAAGAAAGGCATTTCCTCCGCTCGCCGACCCGATTTCAAGCCCGATTTCAAGGGCACATCGAGAAAGACGTAGCGTGTATATTAGATAGGTTAATTGACCATAGTGACCAGAAAGTAGGGCAACGTGCAATTAGCAGCCGCCGCAGCACAAAAGTCCGAGATTTTCCGCGCACAAGTAAATTCATGAGTTTGTTAATACCCACCGTAAACGATTACACCGATGCCCACGGCGATGCTGAAGGCACTTTGGAGTATGAGAAGTGTATAAGAGCGTGTCAGGATGAGAGAAATGAAGAAAACAAACTTGTTTACCCATGGAAATTTGAAGTGGTGAAAGGGTTCTTCAAGCAGACTGACGAGGCCACCGACGACTTGAAGTTTAGGTACACCGAGGAAAACTTTGGCCGGTTGAAATCGTGGGACGAGATCACCAAGGGGTTGGAGAAGCTCAATGCTGAGGCTGCGGACAACGAGAGCTACAAATTGGTTTTTTTGGCTCGCCATGGTCAGGGCTATCACAATGTGATTGTGGAGAAGTATGGATTGGAAGCATGGAGAAACAAGTGGCACAACCAGACCACGGATGGCGAGATTGTGTATGCTCCAGACCCCATGTTGACGGAATTGGGTATAAACCAGGCCAAAGAGAACAATGCGGCATGGAAGCAGGAGGTGCAATTGGGTGCGCCTATACCCCAGGCTTTCTATGTTTCACCATTGCAACGTTCTTCGTGGACCTGTGTGCTCACGTGGGAGGGTATCACGGAGCCACGTCCTCTTGTCACTGAGGCGATTCGTGAGACATTGAATGTGAACCTTTGTGACAAACGGTCGTCCAAGCTGGTGATTGAAGAGAGGTTCAAAAAGCACGGTTTTAGAATTGAAGATGGATTTTCCGAGGAAGACACCTTGTTCAAGGACCACGACCGCGAGACTCTCGCGCAACAGTCGTTGCGAGTCAATGGGTTTCTACAAAAGCTCTTTGACAATGAGTGGAATGGCACCAAGGTCGATCGCACCAAGGCCCACGAAAAGACAGTTATAAGCACCACTTCGCACGCTGGAACCATCCGCGCCTTCATTACGGTGTTGGGTCACCGTATGTTCACCATTTCTACAGGAGGAATGCTCCCCGTGGTGGTGAAAGCCACCAGGCAAAGAGACTAGAGAGTGATCTCGGTGCGCTATTTTTAGGCCGCACTGCGCATTCATTCGCTGCGACCGTGCATATTGCGGTGGATCGGGATGAGATGGTACGAGCCCCGAACAACGGAGTTCACTGAAAAAAAAGGAAACTTCCTCACGTAAACAAAATACTAGAATGTAGAATGCCATAGATTGTCATACACAATTACTCCAATTGCATCATAATCTCACCTCTTTCATGTCTCGTATCGGCCAAGCCAGGCGTGCATGCACCACGCGGGGCTCGCGGCTTGTTTTCTGCTACTATAAGTAGCCGAGCCGAATCTGCATTTTTCACTATTGCTACCCATGTTGATCCTAGGGTACATTTGGTACATTTATTTATTGGTGTTCCCTGTAGCGGCCTTTGACTGGCCATGGGAAGACGATAGCAGCTCGGCTTCAGGTTCGGCTACAGCTACGGAAACCGATTCTGATAGAAACCAATATGCTCCTTACGAAACCGATTGTCCGTCCGGAGAGTTAACACGGCAGTCTGTCAATATCTCCGATGGTGAAAGAGACTATATCACCCATCGGTGGGAAAAAACCAACGACAAGCTTATTGAATTTTTATCCGAAAGAGCCAATTTATCTGACTTTGATGCGAAGAGTTATATCAACGATTATTCCGACGAGCATAACATTACCATTGGTGTTGCATTTTCTGGAGGAGGATACCGTGCCATGCTCTGTGGAGCTGGCGAACTCTTGGGTTTGGACGACAGATACGACGGGGAAGATTCGGAGAATGGCCTTGGAGGATTGTTGCAAAGTGCGACATATATTGCTGGATTATCCGGTGGAAACTGGCTTGTTGGACTGATGGTTTTGAACGATTGGATCTCCGTTGCTGATATTTATTCGGGAAAAAAGAAAATTTGGGACTTGGAGGACTCGATATTCAATCCTAATGGACTCAATGTCATTAAAACGGTGGAGTACTACAAGCATATCTACGATGCTCTCAACGCCAAGAAAGATGCTGGGTTCGAAACCTCGATTACCGATATCTGGGGCCGTGCTCTTTCTAACCAATTTTTTGAAGGCGATCAAGGTGGAGAGAACATCACTTGGTCTTCCATCCGAGACTTGTCCAGCTTCAAAGACTACGAAATGCCATTCCCAATGGTGGTTGCCGATGGAAGAACCCCCGGTACTTACATCATTAACAGCAACTCTACTGTTTTTGAGTTCAATCCCTTCGAAATGGGATCGTGGGATCCATCTGTTCACACATTTTTCGACGTCAAATACTTGGGAAGTGGAGTTCTGGGTGGTGATCCTCATGACAAATGTACCGCTAATTTCGACAATGCTGGTTTCGTATTGGGTACTTCTTCTTCTCTTTTCAACCAGGTGATTTTGAGACTTCCTGGAACCAGTATCCCCAGCGTACTTAAATCTCTTCTCAACAAGTTGTTGAAGCTGGTTAGTAACGATGAAGATGATATTGCCGTTTACGAGCCAAATCCATTCTATGACTCGGAGTATGGTGGTCTGAGATCTGTCCTCAAGAACGATACTCTCTACTTGTGCGATGGTGGAGAAGACAACCAAAATGTTCCTTTGTATCCATTGATCCAAACAGTTCGTAAATTGGACATAATTCTTGCCTACGACAATTCTGCCGATACCAATCAAAATTGGCCCAATGGTTCTTCTCTCGTGGAAACTTACCAGCGTCAATATTCGGTTCAAGGAAGAGGTACACCATTCCCATATGTTCCTTCAGTGGATGAATTTGTCGATAAAGAGCTCAACAAGAGGCCAGTGTTCTTTGGATGCGATGCTTCGAATATGACCGATCTTGTTGAACAGCTGAAAAACAATAATATCAACGAAACTGATATTCCCTTGGTGGTGTACATGCCCAACCATAGACACTCTTATAACTCCAACACTTCCACCTACAAGATGTCCTACGACAACGATGAAAAATGGGGAGTTATAAGAAACGGATTCGAAGTTACCACTCAAAAGAATGGTACTACCGATGATGGATGGGCCACTTGTATGGGATGTGCCATCATCAGACGTTCTCAAGAGCGCAGAGGTATCAAGCAATCATCTGAATGTGAAAAATGTTTCCAAAAGTACTGCTGGAATGGAGGTGCCAAAGATGCTGTTGCTAGTACTGATGCTGCTAGTCCTACCGGTTCCAGTTCCAGTTCCAGTTCCAAATCCAGCTCGCAATCGTCATCTACATCCACAGGCAAGAAGAAGGGTGCTGCAGCATCTGTATCGGCTCCATGGCAAGCAGTGGTGTATGTATTCTTGCTCATTGGTGGTGCCTTTATCATGTAGACAAAATTGCAAATTTTGCAGATTTTTATATTTATGAACTATATGTACACATTAGTGTTTAAAATGATGTAAAGGAGTAAAAGTGGTAGGGAAGTTGTTATGTTGTTCATTTTTAATTGGTATTGGTATTAGTCTTTTCGCAGTCATTTCTCTCTTGAGGCTACGATTTTTTCTGGTGGTTTTTTTCACCACCAAAAAAAAACCAGAACAAACTAAGGAAAGCTCTAGCAACGAAAGAGACGATACAGAAGCATCGAACACTCGAATCGTCATTTCAGTCTGTTATCCATATCTACTTGCACCATCTCCACCAACATCACGTGATCGCATCGCCATTTTTTTCAGAGCCGCATTCGAAGCTAACGAGAAGAGCATAGCTTCCTATTTGCATACATCTGAACTATATCACCAGCACGTCTTCAACAGCGCTAGAGTGAAATGGTAAAGTCATACGATAGATATGAACAAGAAGCAAGCTTTGGAGTCATCACTTCCAACTCCAATGTCATATGGTTACCTCCACTTCAATCATCCAAATCCGTTGGAAGAGCATTAACTGCTGCTTTAGAAGAGATTCTCATTTGGGACATCAAGACAGGAGAGATTACCAGCCGTTTAAGGGACGGGTTGACTCCTGGAGCCCACAATGCTCCCACTTCGCTGGCACCAGCAACAGTCACCGTATTAGCATACCACCCCGAATCCAACATTGTAGCATCGGGATATAGCGATGGGTCCATTAAAGTGTGGGATTTAGCATCAGCATCCGTTATAATGACGTTTCAGGGCCACAAGTCGGGCGTGAGTATACTCAAGTTTGACAGAACCGGAGCTCGTCTTGTGTCTGGCTCGTTCGATTCTAGTATCATAATGTGGGATTTAGTTGGCGAAGAAGGATTGTTCAAGCTCAAGGGTCACAAGGGACAGATAACCGGTATTGAGCTACTTTCGTTGCATAATAATGAGGATCTCAGTGATTCCATGGAAGATTACTTGATGAGTGTTTCGAAAGATGGACTTATCAAATTGTGGGATTTGAAGAGTCAACAGTGTGTAGAGACTCACGTTGCACACTCAAGTGAGTGCTGGTCCTTGGGCACCGACACGGAGCGAGGACTAGTTTTTACGGCTGGAAATCGTGATGAGATCAAGGTGTGGAAATTGGATCTTACCGAGCCAGATACGCAAAAAATTGTTGAATTGGGTAATTTTCAAAAGCAAAGTAAAGCCAGAACGAGCGAGATTCAGTTTCAAGACGTTTCCATTGCTGATACTACAGCGACTGTTTTGTGTTTGCAGAATGCCGACCGTACCATTGAAATATTCAGAATACGACTGGACGATGAAATCAAGAAGGGAATTGCTCGAAGAACAAAAAGATTAGCAGAAAAGGGACTTGATCAAGAAGAGATCAAGCAGTCAATACAAGAAGCTCAGATCAGCATGCTTGTGGTTCCCTATACGACGGTAAGAGCTTCGGCCAAAATCCGGTCCTGTTCTTGGGCACCAAAATCATCAAGAAAAATGGGGTTATTGCTTTCTCTCGCCAACAATTCCATCGAGTACTATACCATTTCTCTGCCAGAGCTGGTCAAAAAGGCCACTCCAACAGATGTCATACCAGTGAAGCAGAACACCGTCGAACAATTAGGCCATAGAAGTGACATTAGAGCCATGGATATCTCACCAGACGATAAGTTGATAGCCACTGCATCCAACGGTGAACTCAAGGTATGGAATCTCAAGACCCAAAACGTTATCAGATCGTTTGTGTTGGATAGTGGATACGCATTATGTTGCAAATTTCTTCCTGGAGGCACTTTGATAGTCGTTGGGTTCAAAAATGGTGCTTTGGAGTTGTGGGACTTGACATCTTCTTCGTTGGTTGACCGGGTTGAATCTGCCCATGGGGAAGACGAAGGGTCGGCTGTATGGACGTTGGACTTAACTCCTGATGGACACCAGTTGGTGACGGGAGGAAACGACAAGACGGTGAGATTCTGGAATTTCAATGTCGAAAAAAGGAAACGGTTCCTGGAACCGAAACCACCATTCTGAGGATGCGGATGGTTCATAGTAAGACGATTGAGGTCAATGAGGATGTTCTTTGTGTCAAAGTATCGCCTGATTCTCGGTTGTTGGCAATCTCGCTTCTTAACAACAATGTTCAAGTTCTTTTCATGGATACCTCGAAGCTATTTTTGACGTTGTATGGTCATAAATTGCCGGTACTTTCCATTGACATTTCTTCAGACTCAAAATTGATTGCAACTTCTGCCGCCGACAAGAACATCAAGATATGGGGTCTTGACTTCGGAGACTGTCACAAGTCGATTTTCGGGCACCAGGACTCGATCATGAATGTCAAGTTTCTCGGCGAAACCCACAATTTTTTCTCAGCTGGAAAAGATGGAGTGGTGAAATATTGGGACGGAGACAAGTTTGAATGTGTGCAAAAGTTAGCGGCACACCAGTCCGAAGTGTGGTGCTTGAGTGCAAGCAGCGACGGGCTGTTTGTGTGTTCGACATCTCACGATCATTCCATTCGTTTATGGATGGCTGGAGACGACCAGGTGTTTTTGGAGGAAGAGCGAGAAAAGGAAATGGACGAACTTTATGAGGAAGAATTACTCGAGGGTGTTGAACAAGAAAAGAGTGGTGAGCAAGACGAAGAAGAGACTACGGGTGTTCAGAAGCAGACGATGGAAACTTTGAAAGCTGGAGAAAAACTCATGGAAGCGCTCGATATTGGATATGAAGATATTTGCAACCATGAGCAATATGACGCCGATATGAAGCGGTACAATGCTCTGAAGTCAGGTTCAGCTCCAGTACGTCCTACACAGCATACGGTGTTAATGGCAATGGGAGTAAGTGGACAGGAATATGTCTTGAGCTTAGCATCCAAGATCAGACTGTCGCATATGGAAGATGCACTTTTGGTGTTGCCATTTTCCTATACTCTCAAGTTGTTGAAGCTCATTGAAGTGTGGACGAGTGGAAGTCAAATCGGGGGAAACATTGTGCATCTTTCACTTATTTGTAAGATTTTATTCTTCATTGTGAAGAGCAATGCTCGAGAATTGATTGGGCAGCGAGACCCCAAACTCAAAAACCAGTTGATGGTTGTGAAGGAACAGATAAGACAAGCATTACAGACCAGTTCCACAGAGGTAGGGTTCAATACTCAAGGTCTCAAGTATGCCAAGCAGCAATGGAGACTCGAACACGAGACCGAATATATTGATGAGGAAGAACAAAAAAGCGCTCGGGACAAGCGTGCGATCAAGCGAACCTACACAACGATATAGAAGAACTGAAAAAATGGCATGAAAGTAGTGAATTGACATTATTTTGTCGAATCGTTCCACTGTAGAATGATGCAATTACATTGCGTTCCATTGTAAGGTTCATAATGTAAGGTTCATAATGTAACATTACAATGTAACGTTCACGTTGCACTGTTCTCTGACATCAGAATATATTTTTTCCTGAAATAAAATCTTAGCTCCATCTTGTCAGACTCTAGTTCTTGCTGCAAATTCGTTCTTGCTGCAAATCTCACAGATCAATTTTCTGTTCCAAGGAAGATCTTCAAATCAGGTCATACACTTTCTTTCAGCTTTCTCGTATCGAAATTATGCCAAATTGGTCCGATGCACGTCGGCTACTGGCTCTTCCAGACGTTCAGCCTTATGCTGCACACAGCTGCACCGTGCCGCATCATCTGGAACCGCACCACCAACACTAGAGTCCGAGTCCTGGTGAAAATAACCTATATTGTAAAATTTACATATATAATCAAGCTATACTCTGAAATAAACCTGCTAGGTATATATACAGGGTCCTGCCGTATTTCTTTCTGTGGCTTCGTTAGAGAAAACCCCGCTGTATCTGCCCCGCCAAAATCCGGCCCAACCACCAAAATCTCAAGGTCGTCTGCGTTGCTAGTTAATAATCCGCCCGCACGATTTCGTTTGGATCAGCTTAAATTGAAACTGGAACCTCCCATATTTTTGACAGTTCCGAGTGGTAACGCAAGCAGAGTGCACTGGAGCACTACAGCAAGACACGTTGTCGTCCGCAGCATCTTTTGTGTTGTAAATTGATACCATTAGTGAAAACTATATTTGGAACGAAAATCGAAAAAATCCAAAAAGAACCACATACCTGACCAAAACCTCCAGCACATCACTCTTCTGTTCAATTACGCTTGAAACCCATTTATTCAAAACAAAAAAAAAATGTACAACCCGCCAATGAACCAGCAGATGAACTCATGGCATTCCCGCTACTCCGGGGCTGACCGGCAAAAAGTGGTCCAACTTTTGTCTCTGGCGCTCAAGGACATCCAGAGCAGCAACTATGACCCACAAAGAGCCGCCACCATGGCCCAGGAATTCGAAAAGTATACGTTTATGAAGTCTACCAGTCGAGATGAATATTTGAGGCTCATCGAACAAAAGGTCATGCAGCTCCGAGAGAACAGTAGAAGGAAGAGTATGATGAACGGAAACGTGAACATGAACGGAATGAACCTGAATATGAACGGAATGAACCTGAACATGAATGGAGGCATGAATATGAATCAGAACATGAACCTGAACATGTCCAACATGAACATGTCCGGTATGAACCTGACCATGGGCAATATGAATCTGAACATGAACCAAAATGTGAATCAGAACATCAACCCAAGCGTAAATCAAACCTTGAACCAGAGCGTGAGCCTGGGAATGGGCCAGAATTCGTCCCCGAACATGAACATGAACATGAACCAACTGAGCCCCAATCAGAGATTCATGCAGCAGCCAATGCGCCAGCAAAACCCTCAGACACTGTCGTCTCCGAATTTACAACAAGCGACAACCCAACCGCTGGGTTCTCAGCTTCAACAAGTCAGTAACATGATTCGCAATACCCCCATTCCTCCTGCTCTCTTGTCACAAATCCCCCATCTTCCCCCAAACGTGAACACATGGAATCAAATATTCGACTGCTACCAGAAGAAAATCATTCCTGCCGTGGCTATGCCAGTAATCAAGGAAATGCACGGTGCTCATGTCTCGATCGTAATGCGCCAGCATCAGCAACGGTTGAATCGTGGTGGAAATATGAATGTGAACATGAACAACAGTACCAATACCAATTTGAATACCCAGAACATGGACATGAATACCGGAAACATGAATGGAACCAACTTGAATGTGAATGCCAATAACATCAATTCCAATATGTCTGTTCAGCAGAGACAGCAAATTTTGCAAAACCAAATGAGAAACAACCAAATGTTACAGCAACAACAACAACTGCAGCAGGCTCCTAAACCGCCGAATTTGACCATTACTCCCCAAGATATGGCAAAGTACAGCGGTGATGCAATGAACCTTCTCAGTCGTCTTCAAAGCAATGGCTCTATATCCCCCAACTTGGACCAAGTGCAAAAAGAAAGCTTTATCAGAAAGTACATTTCTCACCAGAAAGCAACTGCTTGGAAGCAACAGGAAGCAGCTCGTCGAATGCAACAGTCGCAGCCTCCTGCTTCTGCTCCTCAGCAGCAGTTTCCGCCAAGCAGTCAATTTTCGTCTCAGGAACCACAAGCTCTTCCAGCTCAACCAGTACCACCCCAACTGGCTCCAGCACAGGCACTGCCCATGATGAATATGCATATGTCTCCTGTTCCTCCTCCTCAACAGCAGCAGCAGCAGCGCATGCAACTTCCTCCTCTCAACGACGACATGAAAATGAAACTTCGGCAGTTGGTGGAAGAGGTGGCCAGAAACAGCATTGCATTAAAAGACGTTACCATGTCGTTGACCGGACCGCAAAAGGATGCTGTTCGAGAAGCTGTTATGCGAATTTCTCAGCTGTATTCCAATGTCGACAGTATCATCAGCTACTTCTATATCCTCACCAGAAATGCCGAAGGAACAAAGCGGCTCATTCAAATGAAGTACATGACCAAGAACATAATGGAGAGTCTTCAAAAGGGTGTGTATTTAGCGGGGCCAGATTTATTGGAGAAGCTAAAGTTACAGTACCAAAAGTACTTTGAGTATGTCAAAGAGCAGTTTGCAGCAAGGAAAAACCAAATGAACCAAAACCAGAATGCAATGGGAATGATGAACCAGAACCAGATGCCTAGTAATATTCCCGCACAAGTTCCGGAACAGACTCAGACTCAGAACCTGAACCTTCTATTCAACAGACTTCCTGTGCAGCCCCAAACTCAACAGCCAACGCTGCTTGCACCTCCCACCTCGCAATCGACCAAACCCCCCTCAACTCACCCAGGACAAACTCCTCGGTTCAGCAGTCCCATGATGGCAGGTCTGCCAATGGTTCAAAGAGCTACTCCCAAACCTCAACCCAAGAAACCTCCAGCACAGTCTCGCAGAAAAGGTTCAACCAAATCTGTGTCCAATGCCGGCGGCATACCAACGCCGGCAGCCAATGCTGGAACTCCAGGAAGCGGTGTGGGCGCTTCAAGGTCCCCTAACAGCTTCCCTACTCCCCATGGACAACCAGGAAGTAATAAAAATACACCCCAGGAATACTCCCCAGCAAAAGGAGGCTCCATCGATGTTCCATTGGAGGAGATCTTCGGACGCTCATCCACGGACACTAGGGTTGCCCACCGGAGAAGCCTTTCTACTTCAGATCCAGAAAAATTCTTCTATGCTACGCTTGCTAACTTACTTGAACTTGGTGAAGATGCCGCCGACAAGGCGAGTGTACATGGGCATTCACCTCTCTCACCTGTTCAACATGGTGAGTGGAGCTGTTCTGTAAGACCAGAAGCTATCACTTCGTCTTTCAGGCAAGTTGATTTGATTCGAGACGTCGTGGCATCGGACATAATTCAGATTTGCGAGGCTTTATCGGAGCCTCCAAAGAGAGAAGCTGTGGATGATTTAGGTGGTGATGTGAAGAGGTCAGATTGGCTACACGAGCCAATTCTGTTTGAGGAATGGCGAAAGAATTTCGATCAGGTGGAACTGAAGTCTAATATAATAGTTTAGGCAGTTGTCGTTGATTCGTTGGATCAATATCCTCTATTTATAGCAGTAAAAGAATCGATTATCTTTCATGAGTAAGAATCAATTACTCTTTTCATAAAAATAGTGTTTCACAATTACAGTACCACTCTCGGTAATTTCTCGCTAGGCTCAGTGTCGCTATCTGCAGTGAGTGCGAATTCTACCGCTAAAACCTTAATGTCCAATACTGACGACTCCAAAATATCTGTGGCTTTCGTATGCCTCGGAAACATGTAAGTGTCACAGACTACACAAGCAGCACCCAAGATTCCTCACCAGTCTTCCTGGGACCTGGGTCCACATTTTTGCTGTCAACTAACCAAAGTTGCCGGTCGCCAATGGCGGAAGCAGTCTTCAAGAGTAGAGTCAAAGAACTCGGGTACGAAAACCGGTTCAAACTTATAGATTCGTATGGTACTGGAGGCTGGCACACTGGTGAGTCTCCAGACTCCCGTTCCGTGAAAACTTGTCGTAAACATGGTGTTCCTGTCAACCACTCAGCTCAGCAGATCACCAGCAGTGAGTTTAAAAAGTTTGATTATGTGATTGCCATGGACAATTCCAACAAGGAAGATTTGTTACATATGAAACCACGCAACAGCAATGCCAAAGTGGCGCTTTTTGGCGAATGGAGGACGGACGAGTCGTTCGGTAAGATTGTGGTGGACCCATATTACGGTGGAATTGATGGGTTTGAAACCAATTTCAAGCAATTGAGTCACTTTAGCGATGAGTTCTTGAAGCAGGAATTGGGAGAGAAGCAGAATTTGTAGACAAACCAAGATGCCTATTACTAGTTATTCGCAGCCACTACCATAGGTATGCGACTGACGGTCAAAGAACATTTAGCACAAACTTTTATACGAGTCAGTTCCATTCAGTCAGTATCTGACAGTCCAGACAACAGTATACCATCTAGATCACTGTGTGTAGACTGAATTTCGTTTAGTTCGTCCATACCCATTTTCGCGTAATTGTCAGCACCCTCAGCACGTCACAGTCCGCCTTTTCTCACATACTCCACCATCATTCCTAGCACTTTTAATCTGTAGAAAACTACACTTATACTCACGATGAGTGCACGGAAGCTCCAACAGGAGTTTGACAAGATCAACAAAAAGATATCTGAAGGACTAACAGCCTTTGATGAAACGTACGAAAAGTTAATCTCACCAGACGTGGGTCAGCAACGAGACAAACTCGAAAATGATTTGAAGAAAGAGATCAAAAAGCTTCAGAAACTGCGTGACCAGCTCAAGCAGTGGCTCTCCGATAGCAGCATCAAGCTTGACAAAAACTCGTTGCAAGAAAACCGCACGAAAATAGAGCATGCCATGGACCAGTTTAAAGATTTGGAAAAGATTTCGAAAATCAAACAATTTTCCAATGAAGGACTCGAGCTCCAAAGCCAACGGAGGTTCAACAAGTTTGGTGGAGCAGATGATTCCAAAAAAACAGAGTCGTGTACTTATATTTCCGACATAATTGACCAATTGAACCAACAGAACGAAGCCCTCGACCTGGACATCATCTCACTTACCCAGCAGTTAAAGAAGAACAAGAACACTGCTGGAGCCCAGAAGGAGTTGGAGTACGCCCGCGAGTCGTTGGCGCGTAACAAGAGCCATGTGGAGAGGCTTGAAGAGGTGTTGCACAATCTCGAAACCGACCTTTTGGCACCGGAAAAAATCGACGAAATCAAGGACGATCTTGATTATTACGTTGAGAACAACCAGGAGGAGGATTATGTTGAGTATGATGACTTTTACGATCAATTGAAGGTGGATGAAGGGCTGTTGGCACAGATGGCAGTTGAGGCACCCAGAGAGAAAAAGGAAGACAACCATGAACACGACCAACGAAAGGAACAAACTTCTGAGGCCTCTGCTAAAGAATCTGCTAAAGAATCTGCCAAAGAGTCTTCGAAAGAACCAAAAGAACCTGCGAAGGATTTGCCAAAGAAACTCTACTCAAACGTAGTCAAGGCACCTCCTCCAGGACTCGAGCCCAAGTCGTCCACTGCTTCGCCCATTCCTCGCAAATCCACCCTGCCCAGCGTAATATCTACGTTCGGAGAAGGTGTTACTGCATCGACCCAAATGGCGGCCAGACGGTTGCAACACCCTCTTCCGTTTGCAGTGGCTGCCCCCATGTTGGAAACGTCACTTCTCAACTGTCCCGACTCGTTTGATGCCGAAAAACCCCGCCAGTACCACCCGCTCAACACCCACCCTTCGCTGGTGGATTATCCACAAGAACCCATGTACGAGTTGAACCTGAGCCATATCATGAAAAAGTTCGATAATGACACACTATTTTTCTGCTTCTACTACTTGGAGGAAGCAATGCCTTGGCCAAATGGAATGCGGCGAGAGAACTCTCCAAGCGTGGATGGGTGTTTCACCGTGAAACAAAGCAATGGCATTATCCAGAAAAGGCAGCGAAATCTCCAACTCCATCGGGAGATGCGACAAGCTATAAATACTTTGACTACGAGAAAACTTGGCTCACCCGAAGAAAAGAGAACTTTGACTTCCCAGCCGAGCTTCGGGAGGTGTTTCAGTAAATCTAATGCTAATATAGACAAACTTTTTGCAAACTGTAGTCAGGAACATTAGTACTCTTTGCAGCCATTTGCGAGGGGCCGAGCCGTGCTGGATGCAGTACATATTAAACTGAAACGGGTTGATCTATTAACAGAAGCAAGATTTTTTTGACACAAATTCCCTACCAGTTGATACTAGTTTTATTTGACTGGTATACGTTTCTGTTTAATCTTTTCATCTGATAGCGGAAGACTGATACCTTGGATCGAGTGTTGGTAATAATTTTCCAGATCGGAAAATACGTGGATGGTAATTTTCCATTTTTGAACCTGCTACAGATTTGCTATTGTACGAAGTGTTCATTAGCTTTAGGAAACTGCTGATATTACAGGAAAGCTGATATAAGATAGAGTCAGCTACCGAGATCAGAGAAAAAGAAGAAACTTAAGAGATCAGAGATTGAGACAGCGACCAAGAGATCAGAGATCAAGGTCAGATAAATAAACAGTGAGAATCAAAGAAAACAGCTCACATCATCCCGAGATTCATTAAAGCAGAAAAAACACTACTTACCTGTTTTTCTTTCGTTTTTTGTCTCGTTTATTTTTTTTCATGTCAAAATCAGATACCGTATTTGACATACCCACACTTGTGGAAAGAGCCACGTCCACCGGCTCCGATGGCTGTGTCATCTGCTCGGTACCCACTTGTCCCACGTGTAAAAAAGGCGAAGAATGCCAGTTTACTCAAGGAACTTGTCGTACGTGCGCCGTTGCGTCGTGTGTGAAATCCGAGTCCACTGGTGGTCTGACCAACACCGGGGCATTGTGGGAGGAGCGGTAGGAGGAGTAGTGGCTTTAGCACTCATAGTGGGATTTTTGTTGTACTGGTTCGTGTATCGCAAGAGAAGAAGTGTGGCACTCGACGACCTGGACCTCATGTTGAATGACATGAAATGGGACGAGGAATCTGTAACCACAACCACGGGCCGAGGAAGCAGCAGCGATGGTCCTGGAGAAGCATCAGGACCCGGAGGAGCGGCAATTGCTGCAAATCCCGTCGAAAAACCACCGATGAGAAGACATCAAACCTACTATACAGCCCCGAACCGAGGCGCCATGGCTAACCGTCGTATATCGTCGTACGAGCTGTTCACCAAGCCACAAGCGAAACGGAAAGCCGCGGGCCGGCCTCGAGCGTCGCACAAAGGTTCGTCGCTGAAACTGCGGCTGGTATACTTGAATCCATCACATCGCAATTCTGTCGCAACTACAGTTTCCACCACCAATGCTTCCAACATTCTTCCCATTGCCTACATTCCCGGAGTCACGGTGCGACCCACCAAGAACAACACCCGGTCGATCTACTCGTACGAGGAAGAGAGTATTTTTTCCGACTGGAATACCATTGAAAATGCGTCGATTGTAGGAGATGTCGTCAAGGCTTCCAACTCCGAAAAGGGTCCTGGGGGTTCCGGTCGAGACCCCACAATGACGGCGATCAAGGCACAGCCACGGTTGGTTCCTGTGGACAGAATCGAAGAGGAAGACGAGGACGATGCGACCGACGAAGATCGCGACATCGAGTACAATGCGGCGGAATATGTTCCCATACATACGGCTACGGCCCCTCCAACCACACAAATCACCGAAAATTCAGAGCCTGCACACGATCCAGACGACACCTACTCGTCCGACTCCGACGTGGATTCAGATATTGGTGAAATAAATCGGGCTGCAAGTTTGCATAGAATCCAGCCAAGAGAAGTGTTAATGGATGGCCACGACGGTGAAATTCCAATAGATATCAGTGAGCTCGATGCACCCATGCGGATGCAGAGCGCCAACGGGCTGGGAGCCGGGTCGTTTGTGCTAGACGTGGAAATGGATATGGAGCCATATGTGGACCGGTCGCAGCCATCAAATTAGGAAACCGCTCCGGATCTTTTGGTGGGGAAGGAGAGCGCACCCAAACACCCACACATGCCCGCTGAAGCGAAAACCATCAATAAGCCGCACCGGTCTAGACCCAACCGGCACCCAACATCGTGGGGTCCAATTCCGAGAATTTCGCCAACTTTACTGGATTTGAACAAGTTTGTGCCTAGAATTCTTCACTTGCTCCGCCCCTACTGCATCCAGCATACCAGTTTCCCCTGATCTGCTAAGGGTTTTCTTTTTCCATTAAATAACTGCTTAGTCACCGTGCTCGCTTGCTCAGTGAAAATGTATTTAACCGGCCCGGCGCGCCCCCAACTTTTCTTTCACGCAACTACTCATGACAGACATTGATCAACTTGCTATTGCGACAATTCGTCTTCTTTCCGTAGACCAGGTGGATGCTGCTCAATCCGGCCATCCTGGTGCACCTTTGGGACTTGCTCCTGCTGCACATGCGGTTTTCAAGAAAATGAAGTTTAACCCAAAAAACACAAACTGGATTAACAGAGATCGTTTTATTTTGAGTAATGGTCACGCTTGTGCTTTGTTGTACTCCATGTTGTGCTTGTATGGATATGCTTTGAATGTTGACGATTTGAAGCACTTTAGACAAGTAGGCTCTAAAACTCCAGGACACCCTGAAAGATTGGATGTTCCCGGTATCGAGGTTACTACCGGTCCATTGGGTCAAGGTATCTCCAATGCCGTGGGATTGGCTCTTGCGCAAAGACAATTTGCTGCCACCTACAACAAACCAGACTTTCCAATCTGCGATTCGTTTGTGTATGCGTTCCTCGGTGATGGATGTTTGATGGAGGGTGTGGCTTCCGAAGCCAGTTCTATCGCTGGTCATCTCCAGTTGGGTAACTTGATTGCCTTCTGGGACGACAACAAGATCACCATTGACGGTGACACCGCGGTGGCTTTCACCGAGGATGTGGAGGCCAGATACCGTGCTTACGGATGGCACACCATTCACATCAAGGAGGGTGACAACGACTTGGAGGGTATTGCCAATGCTATTGAAGAGGCCAAGAAAGTCACCGACAAGCCCACCTTGATCAGATTGACCACCATTATTGGATTTGGTTCGCTTCAACAGGGTACTCACTCTGTTCACGGTGCTGCCTTGAAGGCTGATGATATTAAGCAATTGAAGGAGAAGAATGGTTTCAACCCAGACGAGAAGTTTATCATTCCTCCTGAGGTGACCGCTGATTACGCCAAGCACGTTGCTGAGAACCAAAAGATCGAGAGTGACTGGAACAAATTGGTTGTTGAGTACAAGAAGAAGTACCCAACCGAGGGAGCTGAATTGGCCCGTCGTTTGGAAGGTAAGCTTCCAGAAGGATGGAAAGATGCTTTGCCATCTTACACTCCAAAGGACAAGACCCAGGCTACCAGAGCATTGTCTCAAACTGTGTTGGAGAAGCTTTACCCTGTGATTCCAGAACTTATTGGAGGATCCGCCGATTTGACTGGTTCTAACTTGACCAGAGCCACCGAGGCGGTTGATTTCCAACCACCATCCTCGAACTTGGGTGACTATTCTGGTCGTTATATCAGATACGGTGTTCGTGAACACGGTATGGGTGCTATCATGAACGGTATTGCTGCATTCGGTGCTAACTACAAGAACTTTGGTGGTACTTTCTTGAACTTTGTTTCCTACGCTGCCGGTGCCGTGAGATTGTCGGCTTTGTCCCACCATCCAGTGGTGTGGGTTGCTACTCACGATTCTATTGGTTTGGGAGAAGATGGACCAACCCATCAACCAGTTGAGACTTTGGCTCACTTTAGAGCTCTTCCAAATATGTCTGTGTGGAGACCTGCCGATGGTAACGAGGTGTCTGCTGCCTACATTGCTGCTCTTGAAACCGACTCTCATCCTTCTATCATTGCTTTGTCCAGACAAGGATGCCCACATCTCGAAGGATCTTCCATTGAGAAGGCTCTTAAGGGTGGTTACACTGTGCACCAGGTTGAGAACCCAGACATCATCATCGTGTCTACTGGATCTGAAGTTAACATTGCCGTTGAAGGTGCTAAACAATTGGCTAACGATGGAATCAAGGCTAACGTTGTTTCCATGGCAGACTTCTTCACATTCGACAACCAGCCATTGTCGTACCAATTGTCTGTGTTGCCAGACGGTGTTCCAATCATGTCGTTCGAGGTTATGTCCACCTTCGGATGGTCCAAGTACTCTCATGAGCACTTTGGTATGAACCGTTTTGGTATGTCTGGTAAGGGACCAGAAATCTACAAGGCATTGGGCTTTACTCCAGAAGGTGTTGCCGACAAGGCCGCCAAGACTGTGCAATTCTACAAGAACAAGCCAGTGGTGTCTCCTTTGAACAGGGCTTTTTAGGTAGGTAGAGAAATAATCAGATTAGTGAGCGAAGATTAGCGTAGTGGTGAGGTTGATCAACTGACTTAAAGTAGACAGTGTCCTATTTTCTTCTCAATATAGTCTTTGCATAAATTGACAGATGCAAGAAATCATTGGCTCGTAACCGAAAGACAGCATATGTATAGTAATTGTGAATTGATCTTCGGGAGTGTAAATTTCTACTTATTTAAAATCAAGTAAAGCGATCATTTTCGGGCTGGTGAACCATCTAAAAAAATTACCATGTTGCTTGAAAAATTAACGATTTGCGATTTGCGCATAGTCAGTTGAACATCAAAGTCATACTGGTACGACGTTCAAATAAACGAAACGCCTTGAGTTTCAGGAACCAGGTGCTTATAAAACCTATTTAACCAATTGCTGAGGCCAATTATCTTTGAAACTTGGTTTTATCTTATTTAAAGTGTCTCCACTTTTGACATCTTTTTGACAGAAGGTGCGGCGCAGAAGCGCAAAGTCAGACGCACCGAAAGATGGTTTATTCTGTGGTAGAACCAGTTGAAAATCATTTGAGTATTGTCGTTTTGCAGTTTATTTCGAACAGCTTAGTAGTTTATGTGGCTTAATGGAATTTTGTTTAGGTTGATCTAAAAAATATTAGTGCTTCACAAATAGTGCATCTGCTCAGTAATTCTAGAGAATCAAGAAATGGTCAAAAATCTCTGAAGAGTAATCTGGAGCATTGTTAAATTGACAGGTTAGTTGCTCATTTTCGTGGACTGGCAAACTACAAAAATCACGACATTGCGGGGTAAAGCTGCTAAAGAAAGCCGAAAGGAAGTTGGCATGAGCATGGCTGCAAATTTTACTTTCATGTACATTATCAAGTCGACTTGATTCTTATTAAATGGACTTGATTTGTATGACAATAAATGCTAGTAATCATTTCTGATTAAAGTATGCAACCGAAACTTTAATCCGAATTGAATCTCCAAATAGACTATTCTGATTAACCAACTAAATTTTGAGAATCTACAATTTTTTGGTATCTTTACATTTATTTGATGATATCGTATAATTCTCATCTATCATATACATCTTTGATGGTTCATACGGCTCACCTTTTTCACTTCACTTACTTGTAAGTGTCAACGACGTAACGTCCCAAAATCTTACCTTCGGCCATCAATTCGTAAACCTTTGGCAACTCGCTCAATCCCACAACCTTGATAGGACACTTGATCAAACCTCTGGAGAAGAATTCAATGGCTTCAGCAGAGTCGGCTCTGTTACCCACGTAGGAACCCTTGATGGAAATGGTCTTTACAACGGAATCAAAAACAGAAGCGGAAACCTTGGCACCAGCTGGCAATCCCACCAACACGACGGTACCGGCAGGTCTAACGTACTCTACCGATTGTTGCATGGCTCTCTCAGAAACTGAGACATTGATAACACCATGAGGACCTCCATTGGTAGCCTTGATGACATCCTGAACCAAGTCTTTAGAAGTCAAGAAATCAACGAAAGCTTCAGCACCCATCGATTTGGCAAATTCACCCTTGTCAGCACCACCATCGATACCCACAACTCTGTAACCCATGGCCTTAGCGTACTGGACAGCCAAGGAACCCAAACCTCCAGCAGCACCAGAAATGGCAACCCACTGACCGGCAGTCAAGCTGGCCGTCTTCAAGGCCTTGTACACGGTGATACCGGCACACAAAATAGGAGCTACCTGAGCCAAGTCGGTTCCCTTTGGAATACGGGCGGCCTGCACAGCATCGGCCGTAGCGTACTGTTGGAAAGATCCGTCGTGGGTGTAACCAGACAAGTCAGCGTGAGGACAATTGGATTCTTTGGAGGTGATACAGAATTCACACGACAAACAAGATCCGTTCAACCACTTGATACCAGCCAAGTCGCCGAGTTCCCAGCCGGTGACATTTTCACCAATTGCAACAACCTCACCAGCACCTTCGTGACCTCCCACAAGAGGAAGTTTGGTAGCCAATGGCCAGTCTCCCTTCCAGGCGTGAAGATCGGTGTGACACACACCGGAATATTTCACGTTAATCAAGATCTCATTGGGTTTAGGCTTTGGGACATCGATGTCTTTGTACTGCAATTCACCACCGTTGGTCTCGAAAATCACTGCTTTTTGTTTAGTTGGAATGGCCATGTTTGAAATCTTTGTCGATGATTCAAATCAACTGCCACCGTGCTACTTTTATAGACCTCCATCGGCCCCCACATCTGCGTCTGGTGATCTTATGTCCGACGTGCAGGACCCGGTGGTATGTTATCAGTGAAAATCATCCGATGGAAATCGCGGCCAGGATTCGACCGAAAAGTTGGATTTCGAACTTGGATTTTCGCAATTCCATTGAATTGCGGTGAGCACTATTATACTCAGCGCTACGACCTCCAAGGTGTGCAATGGTGGTTATCCACCATCGGAGTTAGGACAGCTTCGCCTGCCACCGCCGGTAGTTGGTGTAAGTCCGAATTGAGGGGAAAGGTGCGTGGATGTCCGACCTACGGAGTGTGGGGCAAACAACCAACGGTTGCAGTGTTGGTCGCCGTTAGTCGCATTAGTCGCATAAGAGCCGCGAGCCAATAACATAACCATGAGCCAAGAATGATCTAACTTTATGACCAATTTGGCAATTTGCAATATGTCAATTTGCAATATGTCAATTAGGCAATTTGCAATTTTGCATTGCTTTTTAGGGTTGTATTCTGCTCTTCTCTTCGCCTAGTAGACGTGGGACTTTGGATCCCATTTTTCATTTTGCACAAACTCCACCAAAGCTCGCAGGCCGGTTTGAATGAGCGGGTGGCCACTTACCACCGAAAGAAACTTTTCTAACCCCGCTCGGCGCTTTTCGATGTTTAGGTCGCTGAACTTGTTGGAATTGAGGAGTATTTTGCCGGGTAGAGGAGGAATTACTACTCGGGAAGTTTCTTGTTCGAGTATCTTGCGAAATGCTACAAAGTCAGAATACCGTCTGCGGATCCTGGAGTTGCGTTTTTTGAACGCGGGAATGTTAGTCTGAGTTAGTATTGGTTTATGAATTTTGATATTGTGGTAACTTACTCTACAAACGATCTCAAAATCGGTGAACGTCTCCCTGCCAAAAGTGTGGGTTTGCGGATTGCGAACTTCCACCTCAAGGAAATTCTCTGGCTCGTCGTAGATGTCTGTGTATTGGTGCTTGGACCGTGGCGCCGTGTCTATGACGTCGCTGATGGGCTGGAACTTGTGGGACATGAGGGTTTGAGATGTGCGATCATTAGTTGATTTGTTGCCGGTACATCAGTACACCAGAAAGAGAACAGACGAGAGTTCATTGAAACTAAGTGAGACACCTCTTTATCTCTTTGTTCGATATACTCGGATGATTAATTTTGTAACGTGAAACCGCAAAAATGACAATCAGCATCACTTGAGGTTCAAACCACAAGAGTTCATACCATGACATTATTTGCTTAGTCACCTCTTCTGACTCAGATTAAATCAAGTTCATCTTATTGTTCTGAAGCGATAGGAGAGCGAGCATAGAAAGGAGCACGACATGGAGTTTCTTCAAGGACATTTGTGTGATATCACCATTGTGTTTTTGCAGTCAATTTGAAAAAAGAGTCAAGAGATGAGAGTGAAAATCAAAGTCGCCTAAAATACCAAGTTGGTGAAAGAGCAATTAGTCAATTGTACGAAGAATGATCATTCGTTGTTGTCCTAGATTCTTGCTATCGTAAATGACCATAAAATGGCATTGAGGCGTCGCCGAGACAATTGCCTAAGCCATCAAGGCTAATTGCACGCCTAACAATGGCAGTGCGGTAGCGAGAGGATGACGTTACACACGATGCTAAGAGTGAGTTATTGAGATCATAGGTTGAGATAAGGTTAGTATCGGATTGATTTATCGATGTTTCAGATTGACTTGAGATAACGAGGTGCACATAGAATTAATGGTGCTTCAGCCTGCAGTCTACAAGTTGGGCTTACAAGTTGAGGCTAAGATTCAATCTCAAAAGTTTCAAGCTCGTTAATCTCACATTAATCTCATGCTTGATTTCCATCTCAATCTCACAATTCCCATCTTAATCTCATACCTTGATCAAGTAATTCTCATCTATTTTTATCCATTTCCTCTTTCGTCTCTGCACACCGCCAAACCGTGCGGCCACACTTGTGGCGCCCCGTGCGCATTACCACCCTGTGCAGAATGAGTCAAATCTGGACCATGTGGCTAAAATTAGTTCCACCACCACCTCAACTTTTGTATCAACGTGGGTCAAATTTACCATCACTACACTAATAGTACACTATACTTCTAGTGCTGATGCATTAGCTTGCATTGTTGCGCTTGTACATCAAAGTGCGTTGTGCAGCTGGAACGGGCTTAGTTTGTGAGACGAGGCTTGTTGAATTTTGACCCATTGGCTTTATTTATAACCAACGACGTCTGCCCACGCGTAATTTCTGGACTTTGGGCGGGTTCTTGGGATCTGCTTTTATTGTGCTACTACTATATTGTCTGGTCGCTGGTAGACCGGCAAGTAGAGAAGGATAAAGAAGAGTCAAAGAAAAGTGAAGAGAAGAAAAACCAGAAAAGCAAAAGGAGAAAGGAGAAAGGAAAAACAGAAACGAAGGGAGAAAAGAACTAGACGAATAGTTTATTTGTTCTGCTGAAATTTAGCGAAAACGGAAACCGGAAAACTGAAAGTTTGCCGACCAGAATCGAGCAGAAACCGAGCAGAAGCCGAATAGCATCACCTCAAACACCAATCTTTATTCAGAACTGACTAGTTTCCTTTCATCATGTCAGAATTTTACACCAACAACCTCAAAATCATCCACAAGTACTTTTGCTACGGAGTATACCACCCTGTGTTTTGGTCTGTGGTGGCTATAGTAGCGACGGTTGTTGTCAACTTTTCGCAGCTTTTTCACTTGGCAGTCTACGGCAATGCTGAGTTTTTGTTTGCATCCGACTACATAGTCGATCTTGTCCAGGTTACAGTATCGCTTTTGTTCATCACCAGATTCTCCATGGGCCATTTTTTCGGTCCTGTGGGTGAAACAGCTCTTTTACTGTTACAAAATATTGGATGTGGTCTTCTATTGTTCCATCACCAATATTCTTTGGTTTACACTCCTATCAGCGCCATAATCAAGGTGTTTGTCATTTGCCAAATAGCTTGTCCTTACGGTATCATAGCCATCAACATAGTTAGCGACTGGTGCAAAGATGACGACGACAAGACACCAGCCAACTATCGAGAATTTGTCATCGACACAAACAACAACTTTCTTCCCATTTTCATGGGCCATTCGTTCCTCTGCATCAACTCCAAATTTCCGTTTGCAGTATGGCCCACGTCTGTGACAATTTACAAATTGGCTCAATTGGCCATAAAATTCTATTGCATCCATGTGTTTTGCCTTTTCGAAATGGTGTTAATCCGCCATGATATTATTCTGGAAGGCTTGGCGCCCGACTACGCTGAATACTATACCCCGGTGGTTTTAGGAGAAATCAAGCAGTCGGCACCAAAACATGTACAAACCACTCTGAACAAGTATTTGTTAGTTGCCATGGCAACTATCTATGCATTTGATGTTCTCTTTGTGGTTATTAGTATATATAATGCTTAGATCTCGTAGCGAGAGAAAATCTTGCTGTGGGCCAATACAAGTTGGTTGGGAATGTCGAAATGAACACCGGACTGAGAATCGGAAACCAGGTCGGAACCAGAATCTGAAACTAAATCAGAATCGGACTCTGAAACTATATCAGAACCGGAATCTGAAACTACATCAGAACCGGAATCTGAATCGGACTCTGAAACCAAGTCAGAATCGGACTCCGAAGTAGACTCTCTACCGGACTCTGAACCGGACTCTAGTGAGTTAGCAGACTCAAAATCGGTTTCGGAGTCGGAGTCAGATTCAATGGACTCGTGTTGATCTTCTTCTTCGTCAATATTCAGAACATTTTCTTCACTTTTATTTTTCCCTCTTTCAGCTTCCACCTCATTTCTTCCGTAACTGCTCAAAAACGTTAGCATAATATGTTCATGACTCCGCGATTCCCACCCATCTTTTTCGTCCAAATACGACTCGACTAGCGTATCAAGCTGCTCTTCTATAAGCTCATCCCAGGAAGTTTGTGGCCTACTTTGGGACAACTGCTCGATATGAGGAATGGTGGAAACTAATGGTTCAGATTGCAAAGGTGTAAAATTCACAGAGGGAACTCTTTTCCACAGTTCTACGACTCTTTCAATGTCAGCCCTTGTTACAGAAGATGGATTTTCTGTGTTTCTTGTCGTTACCCAGCGACTTTGAATTTTTTTTGCAGCAACATGTACCACAAGTTTGTAGGTATAAATTCTCGCTAGTTCTTCCAACAATGCAAAAGATTTGAGATGAAGTCGAGGCACAGAGTCATGATCGACGGTTTGGGATACACCATGGGAAATCTGGAGTGCCGTGTCAACGTTAAGTAGACACAGTTCAGCCGAACCCGCGGCTGCACTGTTATGCACCATACCTGTGTCAGGTGCGTCTTCACTTGCAGACGAGGTATATGCATCGAAATGTCGTTGAAATCGGCGGTTTTCGTCGTTCACCCTTTTTCGTTCGCCCTGGGTCAATATGAGCGCCTGTCGTTCCTCAATTGATGTGAAATCCTCGCTCATCTCGTACGCAATGGGCATATCTCTATACAGAATGAGTTCCGGAACATGCATGTCGAGTCGGAAATTGTGATGGGTTCTCCGACGCGGAACCAGTACTCTGTAATGGGTTGATTTCAGATAACGTTTCATTTTTTTCAATGATCTTTGTAGTATATGGTAATAGCTGAGGATTTCTAACTCTGACTTCGTTTCGAGCGCCGCCAGAATCATATCGACGCAATGGATCGAATAGCGACTAAGGAGCCGGAAAAACCTTTCTTTCTCCCCGGAACTCCACCAAGTTCCGGGGGTATTATCGGGTTCACCATATTTCAAGCTGTCGCTGGAAACCATCAGCGGTTTCAACCCAAACGACTTTTGCTCGCCGAAAAACTCCCTCACATGCGAATTGTACATCGCAACATACCCTGGGAGCGGTTTGAGCGGGGCTCGCCGCTTGCGCGGTCGGTTTTGGCCCAGAGGTGCCGCAGCCATCTCGGTCTCATCGCCCGGTATTGTTGTAGATTATGGCCGGTCCTGCAGCTAAGCAAAATATACACTGACGTTATTCATGACATTCTCCTATCACCTATCTAGCCGTATCACCTATCTAGCCCTATCTAGCCCTATCACCTATCATCTGTCTCGCCTAGCTTCGCCTTGTGCAATTGCTGTACCAAATCTTCATCATCTTCATATTCGGTGTCTACCCAGTCGCTGTCGCTTTCTTGGTTATGGCGAAGAATTCCCGGTAAAAATGGCTTGGGAGCATCGTCGTCGGGCTGGGTAGAGTTTACGTTTGAGCCGGAACCAAGATTGGAACCAACATTGGAACCAATTGATCTGGAATCATTGGGATCAACACCGATATTTGTGCTGTTTGTGCTGTTTGTACTTGTAATTCCATTTCCCTCCTCGAGGTCATCGTCGTCAAAAACCTCCACGTACTCCTCGGGAACAAGACCGTTTTCACCGGTGGCTGGGTCCTCGGCTACTAACCACCCTTGACCGTGGCGGTAGGATATCCAGATCACCTGACCCTCCACCAACTTGACCTCGTTATCGTTTTCCGGTGTGAAGTCAAAAAGCGCCACTGCCCGGCGATTGATCTCGTCCGGTGACTGGTCGTCGTCGTGGTAGCTGTAGTCGTCGTCATACTCGTCGTCGGAGTTGTTTTCGTACACTTCAAAGTTGCCCAGCCGTAGCGGGTGCGATGACGAATATGCAAAATCTTTGATGATGGTGTTGGGGGGAAAAAGGCTGGCAAAGGAAGGCATGAGTGGAAAAGGAAAAGGAAAGGGAAAAGTGGAAGTGGAAGTGGAAAAGTCACAAAAGTTTAGTTTGGTTTATTGGATTAGGGTTAATGGGCTTTGGTGGTTGATCGACTCTGATCGTCTTTTGTTTGATATTGTTCAAGTTTTTTCACTTGTTTTTGTTGAGCCGGTGCCTGGGTGGCCGGAACTTGATTTATAGCGCTGCACCGGCTGGAAATGGCTTTGTTTCGTGGCCCAGCTAGGTTGTGTCCGTTGCGTGAATGCGATTCCGGCGGTTTACTGGTGCACCCGTGCACCACACGCACACTGAAAAACTGAGACTGCCTACTGAGAACTTATATCACTTCTTTGATTTCATTTGATTTCATTTGATTTTTTTCCTTCCTTTTCTTTTCTTCATTTTCTTCCTTTTCATCTTCAAATCACACTCCCATGGACCCCTTGGAAGAACAACAACAAGAGCTCGAGGTGCTCGAGTCCATCTACCCAGACGAACTCACAAAGATTTCAGACCAAAAATTCTCCATTCAAATTGCCCTCGATACACCTTCGGAAACAAAACACACCATTATTCTCCATGTAAAGTACCCGCCAGAGTACCCGGAAGTGGTCCCTGAGCTTTCATTGGAAGCAGAATTTGATGATGAGGGTGTAGTGCAGCATGGAAATGATGAAGATAGCGAGGATGAAGGACCCAGATTGGGCGATTTGGGAGAGTTTGTACGGTTCGAACTGGCAGATATTCGTACTCTCCTTTTGAAAATTGAGGACGAAGCCGCAGCCCAGATCGGAATACCGTCGGTATTTGCATTGACATCTCAGCTTAAAGAAGAAGCCGAAAGTTTGTTTCAAGCCAAACTCACCAAGGCTCAAAAAGAATACGAAACCAAACTTCTTGCCCAGGAAATGGAGGAACAGAAAAAGTTTCACGGCACAAAAGTCACCAAAGAACTGTGGACGAAATGGAGAGAAAATTTGAGAAAAGAGTTGAAAATCGACGAAAAAGTTGCACAGGCTTACCAAGAAATGCATGGTGGTAGAATGACGGGAAGAGAGATCTTTGAGAAGGGTTTGGCAGGAAACGAAGACGATTTGGAGGCAGAGGTGGCAGCAATTGCAATCACCAACTGAAAAAATTATTAAAGACTGAATGTTTATTATGCTATGTACTGGTTGACATTGACAACTTCAATATTGAATTTTGGCAACTTGCTCACGCATCCACGTCCGTGATCCACTCCCACACCTTCATGATCTCACCATGATGTTCCACCAAATGGTACCGCACATTGGAATTGTTCTCCACCTCCGAACTCACTCGGTTCCAAAGCTTGAGCTTCCGACTCAAATTCTTTTCAGTGGTCAAGATCAAATCACGTAGCTGAGTGGACCCAATGTACAGCGGAATGGATGGGTCTTGCTTCGCAAGGTTATACTGTTTTTTGAGGTTGCGAAGAACTTCATAGTACACGGTCTCAACCCGGAGCCGCTGTAATCTATACTGACGAATCCGGTACCGAACATATAATACAATAAAATACACCGCCACCATGGCCAGTAATACCCCTTTGTAGTGAACCACCGTCCCTATCACCGTATTCAGAATTCGGCATTTGAAACTGAGGTTTGATAAGGACGTTGATCGAAGAATTTTGTCCGAGGTTTTCTGCGATTTTGACGAGTTGTCAACGATACCGGCACGTACGCCATCACTGAATCCAGTCTGGGTTAGTATAGGTTGGGAAAAACGTGAAAATGAGTTAACTTGCCTTACAATTACTTCGGGTTCTTTTTCCAATTCAATCACTGATCTTTCCCACAATTCTTCAAACTCGTCCCTAGTAATGTAGGGAGCCTTCATCATCAACAATAAATCATGGAGCTCAGTGGAATTCAAGCCTGCCTCGAAGTCATCGGTGGAACTTCTTCCACAGTTCTTTTCTGCGTTGCGCGACCGCAACAAGTCTAATGCTACATCGATCATGATCTCGAGCTTTTCTGCCTTTTTCGTGTCAGGAACACACCTTTTCAAATGAGTGTGTAACGTAGGAGTAAGACGGAAGTACCATGGTTGTGTTTCCACGAAATCCTCATAACATCCAAGCTCCAAATATGGGTAGCATCGGGCATGAGGAGGACATGGAGTACACTTGGGTTTGAAATTGGCGTCTAAATAGGCTCCGGCAGACACCAACAAAGGATGTGAATTAGGTGGAACCGTTGCCTGTTCGATTTCTTGACCGCAGTAGCCAACGAGGTATTGTTGTTCACGGTACCAGAACACTCCAAGGCCATATACCACTGCCAAAAGCCAGAGAGAAATGAAGAAAAACGGCGACCAGAACGACTTTTTGCGGGAATTGGACGACTTTTGATGAGTTTCATCGGTCTCTTCATCCGATTCTTCGTCAGACTCTTCTTCAATTACCGAGTTCTCCTTTTTTGGTGTTGCCGAGCCTTTCGATGGGGTCTTCCTGGGCGTTCTCTTGGGTGTCGCAGACTTGGGAGTCACTTTCGAGCTTTTAGGCGTGTCTTTAGCTTTTGGGGTTACTTTAGAGCTTTGGAGTATCCTTGTGGCTCTTTGGAGTGTCTCTAGCTTTTGGGGTATCCTTCGAGCTTTTTGGAGTTTCTTTAGCTTTAGGTGTGCCTTTAGCTTTTGGCGTGTCTTTAACCTTTGGCGTGTCTTTAGCTGGCGTCAGCTTCAAAGAAAGTGTGGGAGACGAACTGCTCTTCACTGGGGTCTGAGTCTTGGGAGTCTTCTTCTTTTCTGTCAGAGACGCAATTTTCAACGGCGTTTTTCTTGGGGTTCTTTTTGGGGTTTCGCTAACTTTGGACTCAAAACTGGATTCCTCAAGTTTGAAGTCTTTAGGCGGAGTACCATGGATGGTTACCCCCAAATCAGCGGCCATTTCCGCCAATTTACGGTCTTTTATAAGAGCACGACCATGTTCAAAACTGTCTTCTTCCTCCTTTAAAGTTTTAAATTGAGGACTTTCAACTTGTTGCTTTTGCTGTTTCTTTCTTACTGGCGACTCCTCCTTCACCTGATCCAACTTTTCTTTGATTGCCGACTTTGCTGGTGATCTCTTGATTTTAGTCGCAAAAAAATCATCGTCGGAAAAGCTCGAATTGTCATCAAACAAGTGTCCACGGTTGCGCTTAGCTCCGCTTGAAGGTGCCAGAGACGGAGGCGAAGTTTTCTTCTTTTTCAGCGACTCATTGGACTCTTCTTGAGTACGTTTCTGAGGCACAATTGGAGACGATTCGTCTTTAGGACTGACTTTTTTCGGCCTTCCGCGCTTTTTCTTAGGCTTTGGGGTCTCCAATTGCAGTTCACTAACGTTTTCAAATCCTTCACCGGAACCATTTTCCATTTTTTGCTGATGAGAAGTCAACAATTGTGCTGCTTTTGGAGCGATTTTCCTGTCAAACAAATCCACGAGTTCTGCCTTCTTGGCATTCGACGCGTACGCCACGTTGTGTTCATTCAAAATTCCACGCAATTGGGCAACCTTGAGAGACTTTGGGTCGAAACCTGAGTTAGTATAGAAAAAACAATAAAATTGCAGCCGGAGGTCCGAAGATGACATGTCACAAAGTGATCAATATCTTGAATTGAACGCGTTGCCAAGACCCAGGGTTACAAAATGTGGTCAGTTTGAAGATCGGAACGTGTTGCGCTACTTACCCTCCTCAAGGTACTCCTTATCCATGGCAAGGTACAAATGTTTATTTGTTTTGTTGATGACCGCGTGGCGTGTCTGCAGGAGGGTGTCTGGGTGCGCGACAAAGGCAAATCAGAGAAGAAGAAAGTGATAAAAGGAAGGAAGATAAAGAAGGAGTAGAGGAGGTAAAGGAAGGTAAAGGAAAAGATATCAAAGATTGTTTAAGCCACCCATTCCTCATACTCAATTGCTTCCTTCTCATAAACCTTCTTCACAACATCTCATGAAAATTCCCTGACATGCCAACAACCTTTGAGAGCCTTCCGCCAGGGGTATTATATGATATTATTAGTGCTACTGAGCGGAAATCGGTGATTTGTATGGCACAAACGTGCCGGACTATGTACAGGACGTTGATTCCCAAACTTTATCAAAAATTATGTTACTATCCGGTTTCACCGCAGCAGTGGAAATATCAGAATGACCGAATTACAAATAAAAGACTGATCTTTCAAACTGAGGAGCAGTGGCACCAAATTATGCATGCGCTTGAGCGCAATTCATGGATTCAGCCGCTTGTGGAGGAGATTGACGTACGTTACGCACCTGCACAGTGGGTGGTGCCGCCGCAATATCATAAGATTATCGCGGGCTGCATCAACATGCGCCGGGTGTGGTTGCCGCCCAGTATACGAGTAGCGGAGGTAGCGAGCCGTTGGACTCGGCTCGAAATTGCTGATACCGACAATTTTGTTGGGTGGGATCATGTGTCGAATTTACGGGAGTTGGTTGTTGGCAATCTGGCGGTGGTGTTGGGGCGCGAATTAGCAGCCAATGTGGAAACTTTGGAGTTGGATGTGAGTAATTTGGATGTGATTGAATTGATAGGGACCCTCGAATTTAAACTGATTCGTGTTTTAAAAGTGACGCTTCGGCCCCATCGGGGGTTAAAGCCGTTGGTAAGTGTTGTGAACCGACTTTTAGCGGCTACTGTAACTACGCTAATGGTTGTACTCGACGACATACATGACGATGTACATGATGATGGAGGTCATGGTCATGTACATCATTCCGACGTACATGACAACGCATATACCGATGTACATCATGCACTCTTGGCGCTATATTGCGAAGCGAAATTGATTCGGGCCCGGAGGTCAATGCATGGAGGGTTACAAGCTGTAAGCATTATCGCTAAAAATGGTGCATCACCACCAAAGTCGGATGATGACGTCAATGCGACCGTGATAATGACAATTGCGGCGATCTTACTGACGATCGATTGGTCTATTACCAAAGTATGGATTCATCTTGAAAATTTAAATGATATCGGACCACTCGCCGAATTAGTTCAAGTGGGGGCAGCGCGCATAACTGTGGGGGTAACGACTCCAATCTTGGCACCGGCCCACTTGGACTGTACCAGTACCGACCTGCTGGAAATAGATTTACTGCACTATGCATATTTAAGTACGGCGACCGAAGTGGGGACTGATACAGACATCGGCAGCAGAAGCGGAATCAACGGCGCCGACTGTGACAATAATGACGCAATGAAAATCGGTGGCAGGCGCGGCGCAGCTTCAAATGCAATATTGGTTCCACAGGTGGTTTTGCTTTACCCGCCATGGGAATGTCCTTTTTATGATGATCAAGTTAATCAGTAATGAGGCGGGCCAAGTTGAGGCGATATTTTAGGCTAAAGGTGCGTTTTCAGTTGCCACGCAGATATTTTGCAATGAAGATCGGGCGAGCCGCACGGCGCGGGTGGGCTCGTGACTGAACTATTTTTACGCATTGATAGTTTTAGAGGACGGTTAGACTGATACGACTTGGTGACATACACTGGTGGCATGTATGTATAAGTATAATGATGGTTCGTAATACTTATTTTTATGCACAACCACTGGGAGGGTTATTGCATGAAAAAACTAGGAAAGTCAATCCGCCGCACGCAAAGTTGCGCACCGGCCACGGCCACATTGTAAAGTCATACAAATTCAACCTGCCTGTACGAAGGATATCGCGAAGAAGGGAAAATTTACGCGAATGAGTTTTTTTGCAGGTGCAGCCTTGCGGGCAATTATGCATGCATCTGTAGGTGCATGCGGCGCCACGGTGCTAAAATCTTAAGTAAATGCTTCTTCGTTTAGGCGGGGTGTCTTAGGGTCAATGTATTTGGTATCTAAATCTGCATCCGCATATGTAGTTATAGCCATGATTTCTTAATTTTTTTTTTTGCGTCTGTGCGTATGAGGGGTTTGGGGTGGTATCATTTTTGAAAATATAAACGCGAACATTTCCGGTGAGAATCTTTTATTGCAGCCAATATAGTAAATTGCTTTGCGCTTGTACATGGAATATTTACTTCCGGTCGGTCATACCAATAAAGGCGCCACTGCCGTTTCCCCCACTGTCACCACCTCCAATCCTCGGACTTGTCTGCTCCCTCGGAATTATCAAGATATGCCCCAACTTCCGTCGGTGTTCGAATTGATGGTAACCACCCAACAACAACCGGCTCCTCATTCCGGTCATAAATCCCCCATTGCTACCGGAAATGATCCAAGAACACCGGAAGTTAATTCTCTTCCTCGACTCGAACAATATCAACCCCCACCAACCACATCACCTTCCGACCAAATTTTGCCAGTCCCCCACGTAACTCAACATCACCGAAGGCTGGAACCCTCGGCAGATTACTTTAGTCTCCCACCATCTAGGAAAACCGGTCCCCAAGTTGCGCCCGTGCAGCATTACCCCCATCAACCACGATCGTCGATCAGTTCGTCGATCGAACTGCTTTCTCGGAATCCATCGGCGACCCTGATTACCCCCGGTTCGTATAGCACTTCGCCCAACTTTGGCCCCGCCATGGTGCTGCCGCGTCTGATCCCGGCGCATGCCCCTGCTACTTCGCATGGCCAACAAGGCCAACAAGGCCCGCATATCCCACAAGGCCCACAAGGCCCACATAGTGCTCCGCATACTGGGCAACATACTGGCCCGCATAGCGCTCCTAGTACCTACATGACTACTTATGCATATCCCCCACCTCCAAATGGACCCGGCATCGATTATAGCGGCGCACCTCCACATATGGCTCATCCCCACTTTCCTCCTACAGGACCCTACCCACCTCCTTATCCCCAATACTATTTTGGAGCCCCTCATTTTCAGGATAATACTACAAAAATTTGGGGGGCTCCTCCACTGCATGTGCTCGGATCTTTTGACGAGAACAATGCATTAATCAATCGTCGCCGCATAATAAAGCGTCGGACCAGGACCGGATGTTTGACGTGCCGCAAGCGACGCATAAAATGTGATGAAAGAAAACCTCACTGTTTTAATTGTGAGAGGTCGAAAAAAGTATGTTTGGGTTACGAATGTACCAATCAAAAGACCAAGAAACGAGATCATGAATCTGATACAAAATTAGAGGAGACTACTCCTCTGCCTAATCTCGAGCAGGGCTCGAAGTCTCATAGAGTATCGGTTCATGATCTTACTAATTAGTATATGCGTATCAATGCAACCTATTTTTAATAATTTCTGCTTCCCAATGCATCGCAATGTGGTACCAATGTGCCTAACGCATCCCAATGTAGCTTCCATTTTAGCCGCGGGCCATTGATCGAGTTTCCATTTTGCATCCAGAATGTGTGGCTGCATAGGTTGCATATGCAAGATGCTTGACGTCACAAACCTAATCCGGGTGTTCGCTAATCTTGTGTCTGCAGGAGTCGCCGAACATGAAACAGATCTGTAGTATCGATCGCCGTTTCAAAAAATATTGACTGCCCCTAGTTGGATGGAGAACAAGAAGCGATTTGATTGGAAATTGAAACCTCCAAATTTTTTCCGGGGCCAGCCCGCGTCCCCTATTATGCATAAAACCCAACGCTGGCTGCGGACTTGTCGGCGGTCTTACGTCGCTCCTTCCCCCACTCGCTTAGAGTTGGCGATTCCTGCAATTGCTGTTCCTTTCTTCTGCACAGGCGCAAAAACTTGGGAAGAAATAATACATTTGGTGCGGCTCATGCATCTTCCACCTAAAAAATCAAACTTTTAGGTTTGCTGGGAAATCTCCCGATAATAACCGCGTATATGTCCAAAAAGATGCGACGTAGAAAACCCCCCGCCACCGATGCACAATTACACATGGTTCACGCATGGTTGCCCCGGCAAGACTCGGTGATTGGGCGTCGCGCCGCACAACCGAGCATTGTTCCTCTGTCACGCTAATTGCGTGCACGGGTTGCGCCTTCCCTTATCCGATCGCATCTTTCCTAATGGGTACAGCGCCGAATGTTGGTGGTGTGATATCTATCTGCCAAGGTGCTTCGATTACTGCGGCTCATTACATAACCGTACGCCAACGTGCATGGCTCGTATTCTTAAACTTCCTTAAACTACCCTACTTACCCATACCTGCCACTGCGTAATCTAGCATATAACTCTGTTCAATTAGTGACTCTATGCGCGAGTAGTGGCGTTCATTATACGCAACCAATCCATCCACCAACGGAACCATTCCGCGAATTGATGTAAGTCTGGTGGGTGCAAATTGGGCAAGAATAACCCGTACCAACCTCTGACTTACATCGAATGTTTTAAAATTAACATTCCATTCTCGTGCTCTCTTCATCACCAACAAGATTTGATCATCTGTAAGTGCAGAAATGGTATTTTCAAGCGATTTCAGCCCGAGAATCAGCAGCTGCAAATCTGGACCCAGTTCCATACTGGAACGAACCACCAGATAAAGTCTCATTGGATGGTCCAAGGTCAATGCAAGAAGAAATGCTCCACTGTAGTCTTTTTGGTCGATGCAATTGCGTAATTTTTGTTCTTGTTCGACTCGTTTTCGAGATTCCGCTTCATTTTCCATCCGGGTCTCTTCACTATTATCGGTCCAAATCGTCATATATCCATCACCGTCACACGTTACCAACTCCTGGCCGTTATCCTTAGCTGCTAGTGCCCAGATCCGGTTCTCGTGGTTATCGAGAGTAGCCAAAATTTCACCATTTGTAGTCCATATCTTAACAAGTCCATCGGCTCCACAGGTGACTATTTGGTTATTTTCTCGTACGAAAATGGCTCTCTGGACTCCATTAGTATGGCCCTCGAGTGTAGCAATGCATGTGTAGTCCTGAAGTGACCATACTTTGGCGGTTTTGTCACCGGAACTCGTCACCACCATCGGCGCATACTGGCAAAATTCAATGTTCCAGAGCCCTCTTCTGTGGCCCTTTAGTACCCCCACAGTATCACCAGTAGTAGTGCTCCATATTTTGGCGGTTTTGTCGTATGAAGCAGACGCAAAAAACTCGTCGTTGGGCGAAACCGCTATGCTGTTGATATCTTTTTCATGAGCCCGTCTGGTGAACTGGGCGACTTTCACAGAAGAGTTTTGGGGGTGGTTCTTCTCGCTCGGAACCATCCACTTCTTTATCGTCAAGTCGTCGGAGCCCGTAATCAAAAATTTTGGTGGATTCTCCTGACTGAGAGCCACCGCTGTCACGCTCCCGGCGTGCCCATGGTACGTCGAGTGCACCACAAACAGCTCTTCATCATCTGTCCACTGCCACAACACCGCCAAACCGTCTTTTCCCGCGGTGGCTATCCACAATCCATCGCTCAGCACCGCCAAAGCGTTGAGCAAATCGGTGTGAGTTTCGCAGAGTTTCACCGCCAACGGAGCTGCTGGATCCATGATTCGAAGTGCTGGCGAGTTGGTGGCTAATGCTAGCAAGTTGCGGCTGGGTCCCACATATCGAATATCTGCCACTGTGCCGTGGTTTCCTGCTAAACGTTGCACCACCGGAAACTCCAAAACTCCATCTTTTTGCTCGGGGAAAAGAGAAACCTCTACCAAAGTCTGGTCGCTCATCACTAACCACACACCCTGGTCTCGCGCAAACACATCTGTCACCATCAACTCTTCGGTGGTTTCGAGCATCTTGGTCAGATGACCCACCATGGTTCCATTTCTATCCCACACCCACAACGTAGATCCACTTCCAGCGCTGTAGATACACTCCTCTCCGCCCACAGTAACAAACCCTACCGCTTCCACCTGGTGCCGTACAGGAAACGATTTGATAGGCCGGTACTTGTCCGAGTACACCACCACCACCTGGTCTCTTCCTCCAGTCACAAGTTGTCCTTTTCCATCAAAAGAGATCCCTCGGACCGCAGAACTGTGCTCGCGGATCGTGGCTACACATTTCCGTTTCACAAGGTCCCAAACCTTGACGGTGCCCATAATGTCACCGGATGCTAGCCGCCAGTCGGCGGTTCCATTGTCCCCAAAAAACGCCAAAGAACAAATCGTGGTTCCGTGGCCCTTGAGCGAGTGTGTCACGTACCCACCTTCAACGTCCCACACCGTCACCACTCCATCCGAACCTCCAAATGCAAAAAGTGTCGAAGTTGGGTCGGCACGACTCATGAATATCGGCGCCGACAGCCGTATTGTGGACTTTACAGACCCGCTGGCCACATCCCACACCCTGAACTGCTGCGACTGTGAGAAAATACCCACGTAACGGCCGTCAGGTGTGATGATAAGTGAAGAAATTTGCTCGCCGTCGCCATCAACTTTCGCCAAAATCGCCTGTTTCTCCACATCCACAACAAAAACATCCTCCCCAGACGACGTGGCGACTATGCGCCCGTCCTGCGACATGCACGCAGCACTGCTGTCCACGAAAAAGGCTCGATGTCCTCGTGGCGGAAACTCACTGTGTTCATTCGTCTTCAATCTTCACCAACTTTCCGCGATGAGCATCAGAACCCAATGCGTGCACCCAGTGCACCCACGTTAATATGTCTATGTACAATGTCTAGTATATCACCTCGTCGTCGCCGTCCCACACGTCAAAGCCCATAGCCCGCGACGAGTCCTTGGTGAGGTCCATGATGTAGCGCTCTATGCCGTCAGACGCATCGTGCCGGCCGCTAATCAACTGTTTGATGTGGAAGATCCAGAACACCACATCGCTCAATATAAGTGCCACTCTTACTCTCCACAAGCCCAACCATGTTGTCCATTGCTGGCGCTCCGACAACGCAGCGTCCACCAGCTCCTTCGTGAGAAGGTTGATCCGGTTCACGGGACTTCCCATCTGGAGATTTAGGTTCTGAATCATGCGCTGCGTTCGCATCAAGAAGAGCAATTCCATCGGAAACCGTTTCTCGTCGCTCAAAAAGTCCTTGAATAAACCCTTCATATCGCTGGTATTGGACATGTGTGGAGGTATGTGTCCCGGGCTGCCTTCGGGAGGTGGTCGAAGTGTCACCATCGTGGTGAACATTTGCGACGATCCAATACCCCAGTCTTCAGAAATTTGCTGGATTCCCTTCGTATCGAGAGAAAAAATGTACTGCCACAAGTCTCGGAACTGGCACCGGAACTTGTCCGGGAGGGTGATGTACAACCCATGGTCCAAGATCACCAACTGTTGCTTTTTGTTGCTGTCAAAACGAACCATCAAATTACCAGGATGCGGATCAGAATGAACAAATCCATACTTGAAGAATTGTCTGCCAAAAAGACCGAGGTACTGGGTCATAGCCGTAGCTACGTTGTACCCAGCAGCCTCCATCTTTTTGCGAGAAACCATCGAGACTCCATCGATCCATTCGGTGATCAAAACTCGATCTGTCAGAACATTGGGAAACGTTCGAGGAACATGAACATTCAATGCCTTGGCGCTTTTGTCTTGCGCAATCATTTGCGCCAACTTGTCACCGTTCTTTCTCTCCTGGATAAAGCTTGTTTCGTGGTGCATCTGGTCCAGAACGTATCTTGTGAACATTGTCATTGGGAGCTCAAAAACGTACTCATAGATGCGAGAAATGAGTCTGTACATCAAAAGATCGGCAACTATCTGGTTTTTCATGTAGTAGTGTTGCACCTTGACCGCCACATCTTCTCCGGTAGACAAGCGACCACGGTGAACCTGAGCAATGGATGCACTAGCAATGGGGTTCTTGTCGACTTGCACAATTTCACTGTAGTTTTCGCCCAATTCCTCGCGCAAAACCTTATCCACCTTGCTCCAGGGGGTCATGGGCGCTTCGTCGTAGAGTTTGGAGAATCTTTTCTGGTAGGCGATGGGAAAAATCGACCCTTGGTTGGCGATGGCCTGACCGAGCTTGATGTATAATCCTTTATTTTCCATCAAAAGTTGGAGCAATGCCTCTGCGGTGACTTCGTGGAGATCCTCTAGGCGTTCATACTTGTCTGAGTTCCGAGAATATTCGTATGCTATCCACATAAGCACATAGAATGCCTTGATAGAGCGAACTGCGGTGGATGACAAGTAATTGGTATCGATGTAATAAGCACCAGCGGTGGTTACCACGACTCCAGCGGCAACACCAGCATACTTTCGGCTCCGCAGCGTCGTTTGGGTGCTGATTTTACCGGTAGATTGTCCTGCAAAGGTTCTAATTTGGGGAAATTTGGTGGCAAAAAATTGGGCGGAAGTTTTTTTTTGGCCAAAACTCAAGATTTTGCCATTTTTACCGGTTCCTAGTAATCTCCACATGGTCTATAAGGTCTGTGGAACATCAAAGTGCTCAAGTGCTACGATTTGCTCGCTGTTGCTAAATGTTTCGCAGTCAATTCGCACCGATTCGCGATAAAAAAGTAAATTCGCACTCGATAAAATCACAGTAAATTCGCACCGTTCGCACTGTTCTTCGCACTCGCGCGGCCAATCGATATTCGTGCCGCGAAATTTCATCTTCACCATGTTCTCCACATTGGCTAGAGGTTCCAGAACACAAGCCCGTCATTATACCACCACGGTTGGACCCAGAAAAGTGGGTTCTTTCCGTGGGGGATTCTTGGGTTTTCTCTTAGGAGTTTCCACCACCGGTTTTGGCGCTTATTACTACTTGCTAGACCAATTCACCAACGCCAACCAAGTTGTTGTTGCCGATGTGATTGCGTTGAGAGAGTCTATTGCGGGTTTGGAGAAGCATGTGCGTGCATTGGAAGAGAGAAAGTAGAGAATAAATGTATTTGTAAGGGGTGTAGAGAGAAGAGATGAAAATAAGAGACAGAATAAAGAGAATGAAGAGAAAGGAAGAGAAATGATAATTATTGAAATAGATTCATTTGTGAGGTATCTGATTCCAGTTAATTGCCAAAAGTGACTAGATTGGAATATTGAAGTGGTCAATTGAAAAGTTGGAAGAGTAACTGAAATAGCGAGAGTCGCTGAAAATAATCAGAACTAAAGACAGAAAATCGACAGAAAATCGAAATTGACCCATTTTCATGCTCTATATACATTCCTCCAAAAACAACCGACTGTCAATCAACAACTCCTGTAGTTCCTGCTTGTCTTCGTTTTCTCCCACAAATGTCACTTCGGTGGTTCTTCCTCCCATGCTTCCTCCTTCAACTGTACTCATTTGTATGAGCCGGTCACCATAACGGAACTCGAGCTGTTTCCTATAATTGACATTCACGTAAAGGTATCTTAACTTTTTCTCGCCAAAATTTATGTCGATGAAAGGACATATAGAAGGTCGTTGCGACCCACCAAAGTCCAACCGAGAATTGTCCAAAAACTCTGATAACCCAGGTTGAGAATCAAACCTGCTGTAGCGAGGTGCGGTTTCTTGGAGAAGGTCATAAATGCTATTTTTTTCGTGGTGAGGACTTTCACTTTCAACCTTCAACAAGTCTCCGGTTTTCTGGCAGCTCACCTTGATGTCCAAGATTTCTTGTGGTAGTCCCACCAAGCACTCGTTTTCTCCTTCCACACTGACCATGCTGAGGGTGTCCACATCTGCCTTGGAACGGTCATTGAGCTCAACCCAAATTTCCACAGGCGGATATTCTTCATGATCGACATTGTCAAATGGAGATGGAACAAACCGTATTTGTGCAACATATGTATGGGGATCGTGGACCATGGCTTGACTGGAAAGACTGGCGTCTGACTTTTCGTAGAATGGAAGCTGGACTAGCTTTTTGATGAGTGTAGCAGCATTGGTGCTGAACCTTGAGACCTCTGAAAGACTGTCTCCAAATTTTGGAATAATTGTGGAGCTTTTTGGAGCAGGAAACAAGATGTTTCCAAGACCCACGGTGAACATGGTTGAGGAGGGTAGGCTGGTGGACTTGAATGAGGTTAGGAAATCGTAATGGTTGTTGGTGATTTCTGATGCAAAATCTCGCACTTTGGTGAAATTTGCGGTGCTGGACAAAGAGTCTGGACTCGATACTTCAGAGACTTCTGATGATTCAGACACTTCTGGGACATCCTTTGGTTCACTCTCTACTTCAGAAACTTCTTTTTCTTCAGATACCTCTTTTGCTTCAGATACTTCTTTCACTCCAGAAACTTCTATTTCTTCAGAAATTTCTTGTCTTTTCATTTCTTCTCCTTCTTCCCTCTCTTTTTCCTCCTTCCCCTTGTCCACAATCCCCAAGTCCCGCAACAAATTCCAGCTCTCTTCTTCAAGGTCTCGTTGGGGAGGTAACGACTTTGCGTCGTACAACTGCTTCTCATAGTCAAATGAAGGAGTGGTTTTCTCATCCACATCTAGCTTGGCGAGTGCCTCTTGTATAAAACCACGAGGTTGCGTTCTCCGAGCAACATAAAAAGGCTTTCTTGCGTGCCAAGGAAGAGACTCGTCGTCTGCAAATGGCACCAAACTGAAATCTTTTGATTGAAAATGGTGCAAGTATTTCAGTTCATTGCGCTTCGACACAAGCATAGACATGAGCATTCTTTGAGACCGCTGGATCAGACTGGAATCGAAAGCGGCAAAGTCAAATACACCTTCCTGAGCATTTGGCTCAAAAAACACTCCCAAAGATTGACTCACGGCAGCCACAGCGGCTGCAAAATCATGGTTTCTCTCGTCAAACATCAGTTTGATCGCCAGCAAGTCAACAGTGGTTCGGTAACAACGATCCAAAACCAGGCGCAACAAATTTTCTGCGTCCTTAACTTGAAAATCTGTTCCGGTGAAAACGAGGTTTTTAGACCCCAACTCGATTTTGGCCCCAGCCCTCGCTACATGCCTTAACAAAGTCGCGCTCTTCAGCACCAACAAAAACCTATCCAGAGGTGACAACTCCACACTCTTAGTACGTACAAGATGGTTCAAATCGGCCGGTTCTCCGGTAGTGATATTCCATGCTTTTTCCAATATAAGTTGAGCCAATTGCACCTTTGTCCGTCTTTGAAGCCCTCTACTGGTCCCTAGGCGGGCCACGAGAAAATGCTGGAGCTGTGTCTTTGTATAAGATCGAGTTAAAGTGTCACATAACTCTTTATGCTGCTGAGCGGTCAAGAACGATACCGCAGGTTTTTGTTGTTCTATCGAAATTCCAGTATGATCTACACCGTCCAGTGCACCCCTGCCGTCCAGCTGAACGTCCTGGAGAAGGTCTAGTGAAGCGAGAGCAACCAGATCCGGGGTAATTTCCGGTCGAAATGAACCTATATCTCGTACAACTTGGCGAAAACGTTTATCAGCAGTTTCCGCAGGATCTAAAATAAGAATCCGTTCTGGTGCGTGGTTGCTCTGGAGCTCGGGATGCACCACGGACGGAATTCGGCGCAGCGAGTACAAACGAACGGCCCGAAACCGCGGCCGAAACATGTAGATGAAAGAAATCGGCGCTCCAAAGTCATCGACGCACGTGCGCGGTCACGTGATCGATTGATACTTTTCCTGCACACATTGATAGTACTTTTTCTGCACACATTGCCGCTCCAAATGGTCAGTTTCCAGTGCGCTGCTCGCCCGCGCCTGCCGTTCACGCCTGTCCTGTGTGCGCGCTCGCTGACAGTTTCCGTGCGTCTTCCGCAGGTCATGGGTTGCAAACGGCTCAGTGAGGTAACCACAAGCGACTATCACCCACTTAAATACTCCAGCATCTGCCGGTTGTTTTTTTCTTTAACATTCCCCCATGTCAACAATAATTCGTACCGCACGTTTTTCTACAACCTTGCGGCATCGACCAGCATTATTAGCTTTAACTACCAAACCCTGTTTGGCCTTATCTAAGGTTCCAGGTCAATTTCAAAACTTTCACGATTCTTCCCAGAAAAAGATTATTGGTGATGTTCGGTCACAAATACCGCAGGTGACTACCCAGCATATTCCTGAGCCGGTGGCAGCTCCTCAGGACATTTCTAGCACGGAATTATCCAGTGCCCACCTCAAAGCCTACTCTGCTTCGGAGTTGCTTTCGTACCTTATTATGGGTCTTTGTACCGTCAACAAGACCATACTCAATCTTTGCATCAAGGTGTTTCCCTACGTGCCTATTCCGGTCATCAAGGCTTTGGTTTACAAGATTTACTGTGGTGGCGAGACTATTGACCAGGTGAGAAAAACAGGAGCCCGGCTCAGCGACAGGGGAATCCACAACATGATGCTCTCGTTAACCATTGAGGCATGCGACGGCAACGATAAAATCGACCCAGATAGCATTGTGAGCCAAACCCGTCAATCTGTGCGTGATATTCTCATTCCTCACACCGAGAGTATCATCAATACCAGCGGTAAGGATATCAACTCGGTTCCTCCCGGCTACGTAGCCTTGAAACCCACCGGTTTCTCTCACGACGCAGCCAACGTTTTGCGCTACTACAATGCCAACCCAAAGTATGCTGCTATGTTTGACGAATTGGTGGAAAGAGCTTCATCCATTTGCCAGGAAATCTACGACGCAACTCCAAGTTTGCCCTTAAATACCCCAACAGAACTGCTCCTTGGTGGTGGGTGTCATTGACGCTGAAAAGCACGATTTGCAAGAAGGTGTCTACGAACTTCAACGTAGACTCTATGCCAAGTTCAACCCAAAGAACAAACCCGTCAGCGTTGTGGGAACTTTACAAATGTACTTGGCAGGCTCTTCTGACCTCTTGGCGATGGAGGAGCGCTTGGCGGCTGAACACGGCTACCGGTTGGGTCTTAAGCTCGTTCGTGGAGCATACATTCACTCTGAAAAGGACCGTTCTGTTATCCACAAAACCAAGGAAGACACTGATAAAAACTACAACCAAGGTATCACCTACTGCTTGGAGTCCATCTTGGCCCACCAGGGCAACACCTCCACCATTGGACACTTGGTGGTGGCCTCTCACAATGCCGAGTCTCTTTCTTTGACCACGAGAAAATTGGCTGAACCAGTATACGCGCATCCAACAGCAACAAGAGCAACATCGTTTTGGGCCAGTTGATGGGAATGGCTGATAACATCACCTACAACCTCATCAAGGAATACAAAATAGACAATGTTATCAAATACGTTCCTTGGGGTCCTCCACTTGAAACTAAGCACTACTTGTTGAGACGTCTTGAAGAGAACGGAGATGCGGTCAAAAGCGACAATGGGTTCCCGTTGGTAAAGGCGGTGGTTTCTGAAATGATGGCTAGATTTGAAAGTGTATTATTATAATGATTAATGAAAGAATAGACATCTATTTGAAACTTTTGGGCTCCCATGTAAATCCACTGATTACACATTGCACCACCCATTCCCAGTCAATAACGCCGTATATGCCCTCATGTTCCACCTTGAACGTGCCGCTGTTATCGTAGATCAAATAGCGACTCTGGGTTGAATCCAAGTGGTTTTCGAGGTCAGACTTGGACTTGACATACCGTAGAGATTTGGCGCCAAATGCATGGAAAATGAACTCACAAGTGTCCCAGTTCTTGTTGTTAGTTTTGTTGTCGATGAAGAGAATGTGGTATCCCGTCAATAAGTGTCCGTTATTGTCAAGCTGGTGAACCAATTTTAGGCCTCGTTCATACTTGTTGCGAAACCGATAAATATCGATACTCTTGACCGAGTTGGTTTTCTTCGACTGGCCCGCAGGAAGAAGGTATACCGGCCAATTACTGATCAGAATGGCGCCTTTGGCACAGTCAAAAATGAACGAGTCCGACACAATCGGCCATCCAAGCGAAAGAGCCTGTAAGTATTTGGCGCTTCTTCCGTAACTATTCGACACAACCGCTGCAAAATAGTATTCGTCGAGTTGACTAGAAGTTAGACGATGTCCATTTCCGTCTTTTGCATACGAAAAGATCGTTTCAAATCCATCTTCCAAAAGCACCCCGCCGTTGGTTTCGACTAGACTTCTGATTTGCAACCGTCGCTGGTCGGAGATTCCTTTGCCGATATTTGTCAAGCAAAAAAGACATCCTCGAAACAAGTCAGAAGTGCGCTTCAGAGGCTGGTGGGATCCTAAGGAAAGTTGTTCTCTTTTGGACGCTAGAGATATTTCTTCTCTTGTTCTCCGTCTTGGAGTGGTTTGAACCGACGACTCAGATACCAATCCAAATTTTTGTTGGTGCTGGATCCACTCGGGTAACTCCATGGAGCACTGCTCTAGCTCCACCAAAAGTTCTTTGGCTCCCTTTTTCGACACTTTTTTCAAAAGTACGTGATTGTAGCCTCTTATGCAACAGATACCATCAAAGTCTGGCTTTCGAACAAGACCACAGACTATGTATTCGTTGGGCGACGTGCGCACTCGAAGCTTGTCACCAATGCGAACATCAAGCAAGTGCAACTCGCTATTCTTTATCTTGTAGATATCGTCCTCAAACTTCACCGACAGGTCAAGGGGACCACTTTCCACAACTAGACCAATATACATGCGGAAATCGTAGGCCGCCCACACACTGTTCCTGCTAACGATTTGAGACTGGGTAATTGTGTTCAGAGCTTCACTGCGTAAAATACTGGAATCTTTCTGGGTTTCGGTGTCTCTACCGTCCACAGATTGTGTATCGGTCAACGCAATTTTCCGTAGATGACGCCCGGCAGTACGACTAGGAACCGTTGGCGAAGATGGAATTGTTTCATGAGAAATGTCAGCGTCGTTTTTCATTCGCTTGCGAGGTTCCTCCAGATGTTCATGTCGTTTGTGCCTGTTTAGTTCCAAAGTATCGTCAACATGAACATAGGTCCAGTCCTCGTCTTCAGACTGGATCTCCTCTTTATCTGGCTGGCTTCGCTGGCTACTGGAAACCACTGGTTTTGTACTTGTATTTCCCGCAAGGTTGTGCTCTTCAACTACTTCTTGTGTGTTGATGACTTGGGTCCGAGACTGGTGTATATCGTCAATTCTTGGTGACGAAGTTGCCAATGTGTTTTGGAAATCTTCGAGTCCAGCTTTCAGGGTGTCTGTGAGAGTCACCGAAGGCAGCGTTGGAGGCTGAGTGCCACTATATTCCGGCAGAAAAGGTCGAATTACTTGAGTATCGTGGTTCTCAGGCAGCGTCTGAAGCACCTGTGTCTCGTGGCGGGGCAGGTCTGAATGTAGCCGTATTTTCTGGGTATCGTCTGGAGGAAGTCTTGGTATTTTTGAGTGTCCTCTAATGGAAATAGTGGTATTTGAGTGTCGTCTGGAGGAAATTGTGCTATTCTTTGGGTGTCGTCTGAAGGAAATTGTGCTATTCTTTGAGTGTCGTCTGAAGGAAATCGTGGTATTTTTTGAGTGTCTTCTGAAGGAATTCGTCCTATTCTTTGAGTGTCTGAAAGTATTCGTGGTACTCTTTGAGTGTCTGAAAGTATTCGTGGTACTCTTTGGGTATCGTTCCAGGATCGATAAGCTGTTTGAGAAGCTTGTGGTGAATTGTCTCTGTCCAATTGAGTGTCTTCCATCTTTCTCTTTTGGGAGTCATTTGCTATTGGAATCACTTGTGTATCGTTTGATTGCAGTTTCTGGGTCAAATCTTTTTGAGTATTTTCTGCACCGTTATTGTAATTTGGTACTTGATACTGTGTATCAGTCTTGGGTGAGCTTATATCAACCGTATCAGGGTGTTTGAAAGTCAAAGGAGAGCTCTGGTTGTCATTTCGGATGATTTGAGTATCGTCGTAGTGCAACGACAGGTTGAATTTGGATGGAGATTGCGAGTTCTGAAGCGAAAAAGAACCATTTTCTTTACTTTTGTCGTCCTTCTGTGTCTCCTCCACCTTATCGTTGCCAAAAACAAGACTCGAGTTGGTATCGTCTTCGTCTACAGATTCTGGAGGAAGTTGATTCCACGACGATCGGCTTCGAGGAACGGTCATAAACCACACAAGAACTAGGGACAGTTAGAGGACAATTAGAGCCTGGTAGTTTTTCGTTATATCAAGCGAAGATAGTTGTAAGAATAAAGCTCGCGCGAAAGATGAAAATTATGGTGTCTACGGGTAATGGAAAACATAAAAATTGACATATGAAATTAGTAGTAATAGCAAAGCTAGCAATTGTAACAGCTGTAGCAACTGTAGCAACTGCACCACTTGAAGCCAATGACGATTCGAGATCGTATAATACAACAGCTTCGCTGCGCTATATAGTACACTAATTATAGGTTGGAAATTCGTCATCGTCGTCACCAGCAGGAGTCCAGAGCCACCAAAACTTGCACTAGAATTTGCAGCCATACCTACAAGTGCTTGTGGTTCGTTTCTGGCCTGCTGGGGGTTATTTTTCACGAGTTCCTGGAGGTATCTCATCTGATCTCCAGAAAGGTTCAAGTCGCTGGTTTGGTGTTGTTTGTTATAGTTGGGAGCGTTGGACGCATTAGAACCAAACGTTGGTTTGCTAGGAAGGTTTGGTTTGCCTGGAAGACTTGGCACTCTGTTATAAGCACCGCTGGAGTTGGTGCTGGAAATGAGGCTGTTGAAACTGATGGTTCTGCTGAGGTATTGGTTGAGGTTTTGGCACCGGGTTTGCCTGTGCTCCGCCTAAAGTGCTCAAGATTGAGTCTAAAAGAGGAGTCTTGGGCTTGGCGGCCATGGCTGGTGGTTGAGGAAGCATTGGTTTGGAATGGTGATTTGAATTGGTAGGAGGAGGAACGTTGTATGAAGACCGATTCTTGAGAATACTGGGTGCTGCAGGAACGTAGCCTTTCCTAACCACATATAAGGCAAATAAACCTGTCAGTTGCTCAAATTCCTTTAAAGTGCTCAAGTATGGAGGCAATGGACGAGATTTTTCAAGGGCTATCAAATAGGAGTCTTTAGCAAAGAAGGTTTACCGGACAACACTCCCACCTTTTCTCGATCCAAGAGGTACCCATAAAGCTTATTATAGTCAGGGTGGTTTGCCGTTGGTTTGATTTCAATCAAGTAAAAATCTCGCGAAGATACAACCTTGTTGAGATAATCGTCAGCACGATTTTTATCCAAACGGCCCTCCACCTCATGTTTCTTGCGTGAAAGAAGCTCCTTTCCCACCTTGATAAAACGACTGAAACTGCGTGCGGTTTGAGAGTCGCTTGGTTCGACATAGTTGGTACAAGACCTGAGCTCAGCAACGGCAGAAAAAGAAGCAAAATCTGGGAATACAATCTCTCCCTTCCACACTTCGGCGGACTCCTTTTCAAACAGAGGCTTTTTAGCGGGAGCAGGAGCGGGTTTGGCTGGCTGTTGGCGCACCTCAACCTCTTCCTTGTTTTCATCTTTCTTGTCTTTGAGAATCATGTCAAGTTCATCGTCGTCCAGATCAGAAGTGTCTTCATTTTCGTCGTCCTTGTTGCTCTCCTCACCGTCTGCCTCTGCTTGTTCGTCGTCATCGTCGTCTTCTTCATTATGGTAATAGGTTTGAGATTCGGAATTGGTGATGATTTCACGAGGCGGCGAGTCCTCCTTGATTCTCCGATGGTCGATGTTTCTGGGAACCACATTAACGTCAGTTTCTTCCAGCTGACGATTGGCATCCTCTACTATCTCTTCTCCCTTGTGAGTGCGCCTAATTCGTTGCAGACCCTCGTCCACCGTCAACACGGACCTACGGATCGACTCCTGTCTCACTTTTTCTGCGTAAACCTTTAAATCCTCGTCGATTTCCTCGGGAGAAGAATTGACAAGATCATAGAATGAAAGCTCACCAGTGGAAATCCGCCGCATTACATTCTCTTTCTTGATAAGCACCATCAATCCTCTGCTCTTGTCGGTGTAATGCTTGTCCTTCAGCGGAAACACCTTGAAAACCTCCGCTTCTAGTTCTTGGGCCCATTTCGTGGCCATCATAACTGCATCAATGCCGTCGGGAAGCGACGCCGGAGGAATGTTCTTGTGAAACACTCCAAAGAAAGCCTTTGCCACGCTGATTCTCGTCTTGTCACGAAGCGTGAACGAATATCCAGGAGTTGTTTGGTCCTTTTCTGGCTTTTTCTTCGTTTCACTCTTTGATTCCTGACACAAATTGCACAGATACTTCTTGGGTATACTGCGCTCATTACGGTACCCCATGCACTTTGCATGTTGCCACGTATGGCACTTGTCACACTCGATCATGGTTCCTCCCTCGTCGGTTTCCTCGTCATAATTGTCTTTATTGGCACCACAAGGCGTACATCTGACTTCTCCATCTTCTTCATTATTGTCGTTGTTGTTGTCGTCGTCATCATCGTCGTCATTTTCTGAGCTGGCATTAGCCGCTTCTCCCGCATCGTCGTAGACATCGTCCAGATCGGACTCCACCTTTGATTTTTTTCTTCTTGGCTCCGAATTTACGTCGTCATCTTGCTCCTGGCGCAAGACATCCTGGAGACTCCACTGGGAGTGCTGTCCCTTGTTGGAACGAGCAGACTTGCGTGGTTGCATTACGGGTAACGGGCTACTATAGAAAACAGGGGCACTATAAAACTACTGATGCTGGGGATAAAAAAGCGTGAGAATAAAAATTCGTCAATTGATTTATGAGTGTGAAAACTGTATGCAGTGCCTTCATCTTCACCAACTCTCTACCTAACTACAACCCATGTACCAACGCCAATATTTCCGTATCGTCGCCGAGAAGTTCTTCCACGTTTGCGAGAGCCGTCTCGCTGAATAGTCCGGATTTTGTGGGCCGAAGACCTTCGGACTCGGCTTGAGCATTTGAAGCCCGTCTTCGCATCGCTCTTGATGGAATATTCAACCCGGCCCTATTTCCCGTAGAAGATCTTCTTCTCGCTCTTTTGCTGGCTCCCGCGGCCGCCTTGCGGTCACCATGGCTGTGGTTCGTCAACGAGTACCGCCGTTTGTTGTAGTCATTGTTACTGCGGCTGGTGTGATTCAATCCACCGTCGCTGTGTCCAGCCGTGACTGCTGCTAGGTTTGTGTAGACTAGCGACTTGTTGCGGAACGCTCCTAGTGGCACCGCGCGCTTCTCGTTGTTGAAGTCCCGCCAGATCTGGATATCGGTTTCATCCACATCGTCAAGTTCACTGATATTCAAAAGTTCGTCCAACTCGAGGGCCAGGTCGTCGCTGCTACCAGAGGTGTCGATTCTTGGCTTACGAGGCTGCGCTTGCCGTGACGGCTGGACCAAGTTTCTCGTGGATAATCCATCGATAATCCCAAACGGTTTGCTATCAATAGCTACCCAGGTTCCAAGTATAGGAGGCCGGTAATCGGCGGTTTTCGACGACAACACTTCCTTCGCCAGCTTCGACCCTGCGTGCTTGCGGTGGGGTTTTGTAGCGAGCAGCACGTCCTCGTCGGTCGACTCTCCGCTGTCGTACTCGTGGTCACTGACTGCGGCTTCCACCGGTCTTTTTCTACTCTGTTCAAAAAAATCGTCAACTATGAGCTCTCCACTCTCGCTCTCTTGCTCGTCGCCGTCGTTGGACTTGGCTTTCTTTTCCTCACCACTGGACTCGTCCAGACTAAAGAAATAGTTCCAGAGATACGAATCGTCTTCATCGTCGCTGGACCGAGTTGATAATCCCACCTTGTGGTGCTTTCTCTTGCGCGGACTGCTCTTTGCTGAATTGTCTCGAATCTTGTGCTTGTCGTTGGTGGTGATGCCGTTCTCAAACAACAGATCAAACACAATAAAATCGTCGTCGTCGTCGTCTTCGTCATCTTCGTCATCTTCTTCTTCATAAGAGTCGCTTCCGTGGTGATCCACCTTGTTCTTGTTCATGAATTCAAGACTATCATTCAAGTGAGTCTGGTTCGAGTCCGCATCATACGACTCGTAGTTCTGGAGAACCAGCGGCTGCTCGTCGTCAAAGCCGTTGTTCTCAAACTCATTCACCAAAAACCTTTCCTCCTCTCGCAAAAATTTGTCCTCGTCGTCTCCCCACAGCACCACCGAGTCGTTTCGAGTCGCAAGTCCTCCTCCGTCATTAAATTCTTCCATGTCATTATCCGCCTGCAACGTTGCAAGCAATTCGTTGTCGTCGATTTCGTAGTCATCATCAGAGTTGAGTGTGTAGTTCACCTTGGTGTCGTTGATTTCCTCTCCGAGGTCTTCCTCGGCTGGTGCACCAACTAAAGCTTTCACCGCATTTTCATCTTCCTCGTCGTCGTCAAACTCAAGAGCAAACTCTATGTCGTCGGGAAGTGCAGCACTGGACTTGCGGCGACCGTATTTGGGGGTAGCGGAGCTTCTGCGCCGGGACGGTTGCGGGAGTGATTTGAGGGTCTTTCCCTTGGGTCTGGACTTCATTGCTTTTCGTTGCGCCTGGAGCTTGACAAAGTCCACTTCGGAATCCGAATTGGAGTCGTCAGAGGAGTCGGAATCTGAATCGTCGTCACTTTCATCGACACTCACTGGTATAGATTTCTTGCCAGAAGTACTCATAGGGTACTTTTTCTTGCTCGAAAACTTGCTGGGCATCGTCTTGCCCTTGCCACGAGGAACGAGCACCTCGTCGTCGCTCTCAAAGAAAACAGAGCCTGTTTTGGACACCGAATCGTCATCTGACAATGCCGTTAGTGACGACTCGGATTCAGACCCCAGTCCTCTTTTGTAAGTTTTCCCCGGCATTTTTTGACCAAAATCACCAACCAGGCTCTCCTCCTCATCCTCAGACAGCGAGCTGGAGTCGTTGATGCTGAACCGCCTTGCACGAAGGTTTTTGAGGGCTTTGAAGCTCTTTCCCCCAGTAGTGTTTTGGGACCCTTTGGCAGCTTTTGCGCCTTTTCTGGGACGTTTTGCCATCAAAATTGGTTTATACGCTTGATTTGTAGTTGTTTTGTCGTTATTTTGTGTTGTTTACCAAGATAGCCTAAAAGTATTGTGTATTTCTGTCTTGGTGCAAATGGCCATTATTGTCATTAAACGGGCGGTGGTTGATTTCGCACCTTAAGGTTGTTATTTCAGTGGATCTGGGAGGCTAGCGGGTAGTATAATGTTATAGGAACGCTGTAAAATGGCCCTATTTGTGTGTGGGTGCTAATCAGTGGTTGATAACTACTCCGTAAAATTTGAGATGAGTTTTTTTTCGGTGCGGCTCCAGCCACAGCGATAGCGATGAGACTGTGTGGATGTGGGGAATACTGAAAATACTGTAGAGAGAAATATAAACGTATATTATACATGTTGACTGTATCAGACTCGTACCATGTTAGACTCGATGACTTAGACTCGATGACTTAGACTCTATGCGTACTTCGATTCAGCACCGGCTGTCAACCGAGCACTCAACTCTATTTGCTCTTTTACCACCTTGGTCAAGTATTCGATCATGATTACGTCCTGGTTGTGGGCCATGAAGTGCAGTTTCAACTCGGAAACATCGGTGAGAAAATGGGGTTTGGTCAAGAGATTGTTGCTCAAAAGACGCAACAAATCGACGTCGGCATCGGAGGTGGAGGGGGACTCAATGTGGTGAAGAAGTTTGGTAATGGTGGCACTGACGGCGTTGAGTTGCGACGACAAGTACGACAAGTCGCTGGCGGCAGCACCAGACACGGACGAGGCACCGGATTGGGTGCCAATTTGAACCGCTTCGCACAACCCATTAAGGGCCAATTTTTCAGTGACACTGCCAGTTATTATTTCGTGAGGAATTGGCGTGAATATGTACGAGTTGTTCAGCGACGACGAAGTTTTCCAGCCAATTTTGCCGGACGCAGGTCTGCCAATGGCGGCTCCAATATATGTCGAGATACTTGGGGCGGTGACGTTCTGGTCATCGTCTACAAAATCCACATTCAAGTGGATAGCAGGATATGGAGCTGCGCTGTCGGCGCCCTTGCTGTAGAAATCGTGGATCAAACCTGTGGTGGTATCGATTTGTTTTCCACTTCCAAACCATCCCAACACGTATTCCTTAGGATGTGCCTTTTATACAACTTGTAAAACGTCTTGTGTGCTTGGTCGTCAATAGCAAGCGACTCTCCGGTCTCGGTACATGGAACCATGAAAGCATCGCGAATTTCAAACTCGGTTCCGTCTTCGGATCGGTATCCTAACATTGTACCAATCACTCTTTTATGGTCTGGATGAACTTGTTTGGCGACAATTTCTAAAATTTTGAAGAGCGCTACATTGTGCACTTTGATCTTGCATGGGCCAGAAGCCAGCAGCGCCGCGAGGGCAGCCACGGTGGGACGCACCAAATGCATGGAGGGAGTGTCGGCCATGATGAAGAAATGAGAATTTTTTGCGTTGAGAATCGCAGCCTACACCGCGGCTTATGTCATCGAAAACTGGGTGCAAATTATGAACAAGAGCTGATCCATTACTACCATGATGCTTTGTATCGTGATAGTACTTTAAAGACTTTCTACCTTAATATCTTTCTATCAAACAACTTCTGTAACTTCTCATGCAATAACTCTTCACCTAATACCACAAAAGTCTGTTCCATTATAACTCCATATTTAGCCTTCTTTTTCATTTTAACTCTTTACTTAGCTTCCACTCTCAAAAGTATAACTACCATTCTCTTTTGATAACTTTGGCAAACAAATCTCACTATATCGTAATTCTTCATCTATTAATCGAGTACTCATATGCAAATATAGTATAGTCAAGCAATGGAACTTCTTGAAGCTATCGACCTATGTGTCATTGATGATCTTTTACGTGTTATCCACTGGACTCGACATTTTTGACCTTTTCCGTATCCACTGGAGTTGGTGAGGAATCGCTAGTCAAATCCTTAGGCTCTTCGGTCTTGGGCTCTTCCTTCGTCTCAGCAGCAGATGCTCCCATACTCTTTTTGGGTAGTCTATGGTTGGTAGCAAACAAACATGCAATGAACCCCAACGATGCAAATCCAACAGTCATGTAGAATACTCGTTCAATAGCCCACATAACTTGATCCTTTACAAAATCTTGAGCTTCAGGCGAAAGCGTCTTGATGAGTTCTGTGGAGTTGACAAGAGTGTCGATTGGTACCAGGGACAATTGTTGTTGGATGTGTTGCAGAGCATTCTTCAAGTGACTCAGAAGAGCATTTTTGAGTGCCGACGAGTAGACGGTAGTGGACAAAGCAGACGCAAGTGCTCCTCCAGTAGCACGAGCAAAGTTGATATAAGTTGTAGCGTAAATCATTCCGCCTGGAGACTTTGGAGCCGACACTTGCAGGGCAATAATTGACGCTTGGGTTTGAATTCCAGTGCAAACACCAGGCAAAATCAAAAGTCCAATTTTACTGGAGGTGGTGGAATCAACTTTCAAAAGTGTAAGCAATCCGTAGCCCAAAGGACCAAAAGAACCAGCAACCACGACAAATGGCTTCACGAACCTCGATTTGGCAATGACAATCCCCAGTGACACAGAGCTGACAACCAGGGCAATGATAAACGGTAACAAGTCCACTCCTGATCTCCAAGCATTGGCTCCATGAATCACCTGGAAGTATATGGAAATGTACAAGATTCCGCTCATAAATGAACCGTATGTGCAAAAAAGTGTGAGAGCCGGAGCACTAACCTGGATAATTCTCACTGCTTCCCATGGAAGAAGTGGGTTCTTGGAGAATCTGAAATTGTAGACACACCAAACGATAAGAGCAAGAGTACCCAAAATGAAGCAAACGATAACGGCTGCTGAGTTCCAAGCAAATTCATTACCAGAACCAAAAGTGATGGCTAGAAGGAGAACCACCAAGCCGGAGGTGAAAAGAAATGTACCCCAGTAGTCGATCAACTTGAGTTTTTCCCTTATGCTTCCTTTGGTTTTTGGTGGTTTAAATGAAAAAAAGAGTGCAATTGCAGCAACCGCACCTATCGGCAAGTTGATGTAGAAACACCATCTCCATGAAACATTGTCTGTGAAAGCACCACCCACAAGTGGACCCAATACACTAGCCACAGCAAAAGTGCACCCCATGGCTGCCATAGCAAAAGGTCTTCTTTCTATAGGAACAACCTCAGAAGTAATCACAAAAGATAGAGATTGGACACCTCCTCCTCCTATACCAGCCAATACTCTACCTCCAATCAAAGTATTCATATTGTTGGAGAGAGCACACATCAACGAACCAGCCTCAAAGATCAAAATCGCAGCATACATGGTTATCTTCCGTCCGAAAACCATAGCCACTTTTCCCCATGAAGGAACTAGGACAGCTGTAGACAACAAGAACCCAGACGATAACCATCCAATTCTATCAAAACCGTCGAATTTGTTGCCTACCGTAGACAATATCGTGGCAACAATGGTCTGGTCCAATGCAAACAAAAACAAGCACAAGAAAACAGAAAGAATACACATCATAAGCTGGGCACCATGAAGATGATGGTCTTCTCTGTTTGTTCCATCTCCGGCATCTGCTTCGACAAAGACTTTTTTTTCTTCCGATTCCTCAGAGGACATGTTGATGAAGGAAGTTATTGGAATTAGTTGTAATAAATAATCGAATTTGCAACCATTAATATCGTCTCTCCACCGAAAGATCGCCGAGATGCGACCGAAATCGCCGAGGTGGCTGAACAGTTGTGGGCACTTTTTTTGCACAAAAATGCACGAAACTCTTCAAAAAAACGGAAAATGTAGCATCCCAGTGCCTAGAAGACTCACATCGTGAACAGAACTAAACACCACCTTCAAAAGCTTCAAACTTGAACTTTGAGTTCGCGGTTTGGCTCACGTAATTTCGGCCGAGCGCGCGGCTGAACCGAAAATAGTTCGATGCAGAGGGTTCCACACTCGAGTTCTTGACAACGAACAAAGTACAAGATTTAATCTGGATGTACCCCAAATGGTACCAATTGGTGTCTGTTGGTTCAATTGGTCCCCAAGAATTGTATTTGGCTTAGTTATGAAAAGTAAATTTGTCTACTTCTCAATGCTCCGTTTCCTTTTTCGTCCTTTTCGTCTATGCAAGACTTTGTATTACTAAGACTACTTCCACTTTGGTACGAAACAACCTGAAAAATTCTTGGTATACCTCGACGTTTCCGGGTCGAGACTAAACCCAGTTTTTTATTATAGAGTTTATATTTGTACCGTTTGGATCAGTTCATCTACAAATTCTATACGCTTAAGCAATGGTTATCTCAGACAATTGACTACTATTTTCATATCTCAAATAACTGACTACCAATTTCAATCTAAATTAGCTGACTTTTTTCATACTTTCTCGGAAATTCTTTAGTGGTTATTTCCATCTTCCCACCATTCGTATATCCTGCAATTTTCAATTGTCGCAATTTGCAACCTTTCGCGCGAACTTTTTATCTTTCTCATTTCTTCTCTCCATCAACCTCCCATCCATAAAATGCCTCCTGCGCCCGTTGAGGCTCTGGAAACCGGTACGAAGCTTCCTGTTGGCAACACGTGGCTATTTCCCGAACATGAGTTTCTCAAGTCTTCTCCAAGCAGAAAACAATTGACCATCGCACAAGACTTAAAAACTCGAGAATCCATTCATGATTTTGTTATTCGTCTTGGAACCGCCCTCAGAGTTGATGGTCCAACCATATTGGCCGCTACCATATACATAAACCGTTTTTATGTCCGTATGCCTATCACAACATCAAAATATTTTGTTGCATGCGCTGCCATGTCCATATCATGCAAACTCAATGACACCTATCGTGCCCCTGATAAGGTAGCCATGGCGGGATGTACCATAAAGAACCCGCACAAAGTCATCGATGAACAAAGTACGGTTTTTTGGCACTGGAGAGACCAATTACTTTTTCGTGAAGAATTGATCCTAAAAAATCTCAATTTTGAGCTCAACTTGGACCTCCCTTACGACTTGCGGCGACCGTTGGAAGAGTACGACCATTCTGAAGATGGGCATGAAGTGTTTTTCGAAAAGGTTCCTGAAATTATCAGAAATGCCATTTCTTCGGTCGAAATCCTCTCATCACTTCCCATCACCGTGGCCTACGATATGCCCACGATACTAGCTACCGCGCTCGTTTTGACCATTTGCGACGCAGAAGCGAGGTTTCCTGACCTATCTTATCCGCTGGGATACCTTCAGAAATGTCTCCAGATTGATTTCGACTGGTGCTACAATTGCTACTTGTACATACTAAAGCTCCTTGACCTCGGCAAGAGTAGCGACCCCAAACTAGCAAGCAATCGAAACGCGGATAAAAAGGTCAAAAGACTTTCCAAAGAGCAGTTTTACAAGTACAAATAGCGTTTGTGTTTGTGCCAAAAACGAGCGCTTCGAGCGATACAAAAGTTCAACCATGCAACTTGATGAAATTGAAACCAGTGTGATTGGCGCATACCACGAGTTTGACTCCAATAGCGAAGACTCGGAATTGCTTCTTGGTTTTTTTGTCCAAAAACGGTATTGTGAAGTCATTGAATTTTGTTCACAATCCACCTTGGAATGGACCAGTTTGATGCGTGTGATCCATTTACAGTCTCTTATGCATACTCAGCTGTACGACGATTGTATGCGTGAATTGGCTGTTTTAATTGTGGCCGAATACAACTCTTACTTGAGGTACCATTTGAGTCTACTTTTGGTAGCGATTCTTGCACGGTTGGAAAAAAAAGATTACGCTGCAATTTGCCTAAAGGATATAACTTTCGATATTGATGCTGAGCTCCAAGTGAGAGAGGGCAGCGATCCTCACTGCGTCAAGCTTAAATCTCTACGAGAAATTTGCGATAGCATGGATATAAAGGCGACCAAGCTGGTGATTATCGACAGTCCACATATAAGTGTCGACTTTCTGTCAAACAAAAGTCTGTGTTGGATGCTTGCAGTGTTTTCCTACGCCGTGGGATTCACAAAGCAAAGCGTTTAGAGGTGGAACACTCGCTTAATGTCATTTTTTCGGCGGTGACTTCGTTGGAACTGAGTGAAACTTTTGACTCGATACTTAAGCAGGTGGATTCCATTGTCCAGGCTATTAATCGAGAGTTTCGAGCCGTTTTTCATCAGGACGTTGACTCTTTCAAAGTCCAGGAATGGAGCGAGTGTGACATGGATGATCTTAATCGATTTGACCAAGCATCTATCATTGTCAAGAGCTGCTTAACAATGTCATTTTTCCACAGATTGGATCAAAGGTTCGAGGAGTCTATTGCAATTCTGAGAAAGGCTATTGGCGTCTTGGACCGGCTCAAAGCATTTCACTTGGAAAACGATACCATCAATATTGCTAGCAGAAATACTGCCTTGTTACTCATTATCCAGTGCCATACAATTGGGAAGGTTCCTCTCAGCAGTGAAGATGCACTCGAACTTCTTTTTGATTTCGCCGAACGCAACATCAATCCGTTGACAGAATTTGTTCATGGAAGACTTTCGGAGTACTGTTTAGGGTGTGCTCTATTGTATGAACAATTGGGAAACGAGCAAGATTTACCTGCTGAAAACCGTCGAAGACTGGTGTTGGACATGATCCGAAAGCTAGTTCTCGCTGTGACCACTAGTACATTGGCTCCGTTGGAGATTTATGAGTGGATACTTTGGGGTATTCTTGTTCATGGTGAATTTCATATGCGAGTTTTTTGGTTTTTCTATGTGGTGAGAAGTATCGAAGCATCCAAACGGGTGCACAAATGTCAAAAGCAGTACGAGAGATTAAGTCTTTATACCAATGGATGGGAATTGGCTCAGCAAATTTACCTGGAGTACCAAGGACACCATGAGAAAGAATGGTTTATTGATCCGAAGTTCATTCTTCCTTCGTATAAGGATCAAGGTGATACAATAGTGGAATGCAACACCAAGTATTCCGAGGTTTTTGATCCCGTTGCTGTCAGTGTTGAGTTGATAGATACATGGAAGGGCACTTATAGCAATTACCGGGGAGCAATTCCTGCCGAGTTGCATATTGCTTAAGTCGCTATGAATGCAGAAATTGCAGCCAAAGAGATAAGAAAATACAAGAAAATACAAGAAAGTATTTCCCAATTACACGAAAGTGCCATGAGTTGGAACCTTGGAATACTCATATTATCCTTTCTACATCGTGGAAATAAAGCAAATTGCGAAATTCTTCAATTCTTCAATTTCTCACTAGTTTCTCACTAGTTTCTCACTATCTCTTTCTCATTCTCACTTTTCGTTTCTCACTTCACTTCTCACTTCATTCACTTCTCATTCATGAACCACCAGGACATCCAGTTGGACGATGCAGGGTTCTGGAACTCGGTGGTGGATATCTACAACGAGATGACTGCTCTCCGAGTGGCTGCTGGTGAAAACGGCCGAAATCAGGCTCTTGCTCATCTCCGAATACCTGACGAAGCCAGACCCAGAAACAGGTATATCCGGCCCTTAAGGTTGGCTCCCTACATCACCTTGCCCGTGGTGGAGTACCGGCTCATTTGGCGGCATTTAAGGTCGATTGGACCATTGGCAATTCTAGGACGTTTATGGATATTTTGTGCTCGCGTGGCCCACACCCTAGTGGTCTCCACGCTATTTATGTTCACGCTTGGATGGCTCTTTACCAGTTTGGGGCAACTGCTCTTGACAGCGGCAAACTTGGCAACGTTCTCTGAAAGCACCACAAGTGATCTAAAGACATATATATTCAGTGGTTACCCATGGGTCGCACCGGTGAGAGCGCAGCTTTTCAACAATAATGACGATATATTTTATGGGATACCACCAGAAACCAGGTTTCCGACATTGCTGATGATGGCCCAGGTGGTCTTAAACAGCATTGTGCTCGATCTTAATATGAAGTGCACTCGTTCGGCCGATACTACCATCTGTGTTCCCAGCACCGATTCTCTCATTTTTGCATTCGACAGAACAATTTCCACAAAAGTGCTCAATGGCACCTCATGGCTCTCGTGGGCACTCTCGCGGGTTCCCTTGCTCATTCCCGCGGTTTCTACATTACTATTCATGGTGTATATTGTCCCACCTATAGTGCTTCTGGTCAATATGGCGGCTTACATTCCACACAACTATTTGCATCGATTTTTTTTTCACTTCCGGGTACTAGAAGCGACATTCAAGGCACTGTGGAGTTCAATGGACATGTAAGCCGTTGCAGCCGACTCGTACTCCGGTTAAAGGTGGCTTACTCCATTTTGTGTAACTTCGGCAATCGGGTTGGAAAATCTCCCCCGCAATTATTTCACTCCCACTTACCATGTCAATTCCAGAGTCCATGAAGGCCATTGTGTTCCAGGGACCATTCGACATTGCTACTGTGTCTGTTCCTACCCCCAAATTGACCGAACCCACCGATGTGCTCTTGAAAGTAACGTATTCAGGGTTGTGTGGAACCGACTTGCACACCTACCGAGGGCACATCAAGGGTCCGGTTGGAAACATTATAGGACACGAATTTATGGGAGTGGTGGTGGAGAAAGGGTCAGCTATCTCAAGCTTTGAAGTTGGGGACGAGGTGCTCAGTACTTTTACTATTCAATGTGGTTCTTGCTGGTACTGTCGCCATGGATACTCGGGCCAATGTGTCAAGACAAATACGTTTGGAAAAGCTGGATTGCCGGGTGGGCAAGCCGAATACGTCCGTATTCCCTATGCTGAAACGACGCTTATCAAAAAGCCATCTAACGACTCTACTGACGATTCTGTCTATGTTCTTATGGCAGACATCTTCACCACCGGTTACTACGGAGCCAAGAAAATTGTCAACCATTTCAAGAACGAACTGGCAAGGGGATCTGTCCAGCAGGATATCAGCGACGTAACGATTCTCCAGCTTGGTTTGGGTCCCGTAGGACTTTGTGCTCTTCGAGCATTGAAGCATTTTGGATTCAAGAAGATTGTGTGTCTTGATAGTGTTCCGCAACGGCTCGAAGAGGCACAAAGATTGGGTGCCTTCAAGACGATCAACTTCCAGACCGAACCTGATGCCCTTGCTGACTTTATTGCCAAAAATACAGACGGAGGAATTGGTTTTGATGCTGTTTTAGAGGTGGTTGGTGCTTCTCAAGCTCTTCGCACCGCTTACGATTCTGTTCGTGGTAATGGTTTTATTTCTTCAATTGGTATGCCCCATGATTCTCTACCATTTACCGGGCTTGAATGCTATATAAAGAACGTGAACATCTCCTTTGGAAGATGCCATGCTTGGTCATTGTTCCATGAGGCATTGGAAGTATTTGAAAAACTCAAGAACGATTTTGAAAGTTTTATCGATTGCAAGATTCTGGTAGACGAAGCAAAACACGGCTTTGAGATCTTTGATGCCCATAAAGTCAATAAGGTGGTGTTTGATTTCACCAAATAGAAATATAAAAATTATGGACGCATCCGGAGTCGAACCGGAGACCTTTCGCATGCGAAGCGAACGCGCTACCAACTACGCTATACGCCCAATAATGACAGATTTCCTACCGATTTGATATCATAGGTGACAATTTCCTTCCGATTTGGTATCATAGGCGACGAGTACTACACTACTCACATCAGCTGTACATTCTCTACCTTCCTCCTCCTACATTGATAAACTGCAACATTACTCTACTAGCCTCTATTAAGCCATTTGTGCCATGCACACCACCTTTTCAAAGCCGCCAATAACGGCTTCAACCATGTGCGAACTAAAGAGTTGCATGCTGCCTGAAAACTTATCCCACCATCTCGTAATTGTGCAGCAGAATTGCGAGTCTACAATTCCCTGAACCCAGTCATCGACAACGTCCACGGCGCGAACTGGATGTGCCAGGAGACCCTTAATCTCCGGCTTTTCATCCACCTGCGTAATGGCGTTGGAAACGCAAAACCCAAAGACTGTTGCAGCACTTCCAGCCAAGGTGATACCGAGGCCAATTCCCAAGGCGAAGCTGCAGAATAACCACAACTTAGAGTCGCCAGAATCGTGTGGATTCGACGGATTATTGTGACTTTGAAACATCTTCTTGATAATGGTGTAGAGGATATTGACATGATAAAAGCTCGACGAGAGCCTTAAAGGATCTGAGCTTGATAAGCTGACGGAATCTTGCAATTCATGCCGGATTTGACGTTCGATCTGCTTATAGTTTGGTGCAGAAGTTCTGGTGACACTGAGGTCCATGATCGAATCTATGCCAGAAGTGCCTTGGCATTCTAATGAATCCGTCAGGCTTTCAAGCAGGATGTAATCTTCAATTCTGGTAACGAGGTTTTGCTGGTGCAAGCTGGAAGTCTTCCATATTTGAAATGGACGCATGAACGCAATCAAATCAAAGAGATTGATAAAGTAGTTGACACTCATCATGTTTATCACCGTGAGCTTGGGAGCAGAAATGGAGTCTGGTTGTTCAAACACTGTTTCGAGACACTTGATAAATAGTGGAGATCCGTCGTTGATCATGAATACCAAGTCAGCCTGCCGCAACGCCAGCGACAAGTCTGCGCTGTCTCTAACGCTAGACACGGGCAAATTGGCGATGGACATCCTTGTAGTGGCCAAATCGTTCTTGATTCGATCCACCAATGCTTCGCATTCCGCGGCATGGGAGTTACTGAGCACCACTATATCTAGTATCTGCTGCTCAGATAACCGCATCTTTGGCATCACAAAAGACTTTTGGTTCGGCAAAAACTCAGGCTCTCCGTCCAGCGGATCCTCTTCGTCTGTTTCGAACACCATCACTCCTCCAAAGCTGGGGCTGCCCCCGTTGCGAGAAACTAGTACCATAGACTCATCCTTGTCTTCAGTTGTAGAAGACAAAATCGACGATGAAGGCTTCTTGAGCACACGGGCATCTCGGTAAACAGACTCGTTGCTAAGCAGTTGCCACGAAAATTGGAGTTCGGGTGTAGGGACCCTGGAAGGGAGTTTTGCTTCCGGGAAGTGGATATCGTATTCTGGGATCGGCGACACTTTGAGGGACTTTGAGCCATGAGATTCTTGATCGGTGTCGTTTTGAACCCCCTGGTTGAGTTCGGGGTCGTTGAGTGCATTATAAATAGACAGATGGGAGGCAAGAAGTTTGCGGTACGACTGCGAAGTGGACCGCGTCCCCAGAACGGCTGGTGTAGAATCAGGGACCTCTGAGGAGTATTTCATGGTGTTTCGGTACGGGGGAGTAAATATCAACGGTTATATAGATTCGTTTGCTAACAAAGTGTGGCGTAAATGTACCGGTAGTGTAATTGAGCTCCGTCACGATAAGAATTAATCTCCCCCGCGCGACAAAATGCAGGTGGTGATAAGGCTGTATGCAGGATGCGAAAATGGGCTGCAAGTTAATGGAACGGCTGCAAGTTACTGGAACGGTTGCAAGTTGATGAGAATTACCACCCGTAGCGAAGCGTATTTGCAATTTCTTTCTTGAACCACAACGAGTCTAGAAACCCGTTCCAGAGCTCACGGTCGCAGTTTGGGACGGGTATCATGTAGTGTTCGTTTCCTACTCTGATGTAACCGCTGTGAAGTCCAATTTGATTACTGGAAAAAAGTTCGCTGTTTGGATTTTTTTGTGGTTTTTCCGTGGTTTTGGAAGAAACCATCTTGAATTCGGAAAATTTATCGTCGTTGAGCAAAGTGGTACCGAAGGCTTGAGTTACATGGTCTCTGATCTGGTTTTTTCTTCCTGTCACCAATTCGAATATTATTGGGTAGAGGGTCTTGTTTTTGTATAAGCCTGGATACTTTTCGTTTTGCAGTTTTTTAGGAGTCAAAGGTGTGTTTATGAGGTTGAATTTGGTGTGAGCAGAGTATGATATCGTTGGTCTAGTGGTGTTGGAGTCGTTATAATCTCGAGCCAATGCCTCGATATTGTACCTTATGTGTCCCAGCCAGCCATTAGCTGTCACTGTAACGTCTTCTAGCTTCTCCAAAATGCTGCTAGCAGGTTTTTCTAGTGGTAGGATACCCACATATCGTCTGGTTATCAGCACCGTAGACTTGCGGCCCGCTAACGAATCAGCCAAAACTCGACCATAGTTTCCCCTACCAACCACCAATCCACCCGAGGTATATTTATCTAGCCTTTGGACGATTTTGAACTCATTGGGGTCTAGTTTGGTTTGCTTTTGCTGCGAATCTGCAAAATAATTTTTGAGATGCTTGTAAAGTTGGGGCTGAAGAAACTGCTTATAGTTTCTCGTTCCGTAGCATTGAACGCCCGACGGTTTGTTGACCACCACGTATTTCGGGGTCACGGCCACGAGGCTAATTTCCTTTAACATGCTCAAAATATTGCGCTAAAATGTGTCAATGCAAGTTACGCATCATCGCGCAGAATTACTCATTTTGATTTTGACTAAATCTCATTTTGGGATTCTCACTTTGAGATATTGACCTCATTTTACTTGCATCTTTTCTTTATTTTCATGCCAGAAGCTCAAGAAAACCAAGGCTCAAAGCCAGAGGGTGGCACTACACAGCCCAAGAGGCCGCGGCCGAGAAAGAGAAATGGGGGCACAAAATCGTCAAAAACGTCTGATGTCAATTCCGACTCGAAGGAACGAAACAGCCTGAAACCTCCTAAACGTACCCCAAAGCAAGCAAAGAAACCAAAGGTGAGAGACCCGGCAAAGGACTACAAGTACCTCGAAGTAAAGAAGCTCATTCGTTTTATCGAGCCACTCACGGTCAATGGAATTCCGCCGGAAATCATCCAGAAACGAGCTCAAGCAGATGAAAACATAAACAAGGAGTCATCTCAAAACTACGTGGAAGACTACATCTTGAAATTCATCACATCGCAACCAGATCAACCAATCCATCTTTCTTTTCAATTCGCACCTTCAGACCCCGATTTCCCATACAATGTAGAAATGGTCAAAATTAGTCTCAGCATACCCCCAAAGTATCCCTATTCCAAGGACGCGCGTCCGTCCATATACGTGTTGAACGACGACATTCCAAGAGGATTTGCGGTGAATTTGGAGATTGGGTTCAGAAGAATTGCAGCCGCGGCCATGGGTGTTGAAGATGAAGAAATTCAGCTCGTCGAAGGAAAGGGTCTCTTGTCACAAATCAAGACGCTAGACAAGTATTTGGAGCTTTTTTTGAAGCAAGAGAAGAAGGAAACTATCAAATTCGTCAAGAACAAGAAACGAGAAAAGAGTAGTAGTCCTTCGGTAGAACCTACTCCGTCAGCGCAGAAACAAATCCAGCCGGAGTCTAAGCCAGTGGATTCTAAACCTGTGGAAAATGTGTCTGTGGCTTCTGTTTCTTCTGTCTCCTCTGAAGTTGCCAAAGAACGGGCCCGACTCATACAAGAAATGAACGACAAATTCGGACGAGAAACGGTGAAAGTGTTCAAGAAATCGGCTCTAGAGAACAAGTACAAAGTCATTCTTCCAATACCTATGCAAAAGGACCATATTCCTTCGGTGTGGCAGAAACATCGAAAGGTAGAGGTGTTTCTACATGTTCCCAGTGACTACCCCAAACATGAAGCTACGTTGCTGATGCCACCCAACTTTACCAAAAACCTACTTATAGGCTACAAAGACATCCAAGAAGCCAACAAGACCCACAAGCAAGTTTTGGCTGTGGAAAAGAATATTGAACGAAACTATCGTAATGCTGGAGAATGTGGGCCTCAGCAAAAAACTTTGATATGTGTGATCAACTGGTTATATGTTCATCTTGGGTATCTATGCATGGATCCGGTAGATTTTGACGAGTGGAGAAGATGTGTTGGAAAGAAGAGAGGGGAAGGAAGTCAAGTCGTGAGAGCGATAGTTGTATAAGAATGGATTTGGTCAACTTTTATGATTTCAATTGAAAGTCGCTTTTCCCTTTTTTTGTACTAAACGAGTTTGCTCACAGTTATTTTCATCGTCATCTTAACTATTCATCTCTATCTAGGGAATCTCATTACTTCATATTCTCACATAAAACCACCTCTCATAATTCACTTTGTCAATAATTTGTGGATGCCCCTCTTTTCGCTTGAACGGTCTCTCGTTTCCAAACAGCTCTCTATTTTTGAGTCACATTGACAGAATTTTGTGACAAGTTTGTTGTGATAAAATTGTGATATAGTTGTCAATTTGCACCCATTTGCTCATGGCTTCTCACCATTGACCATCTAAAATTTCATATTAAACTAAAGTATTCACTATTTCAGTAAACCAGTTCAATTCTCTTATTCTACAAACTTGCTACATCATTCTCTCTTCTTAGTATTGTAGGGTTTTTTTAGTATTTTTGTATTTTTGTATTTTCGTATTTTTGTATTGCAACCTCCTGCACACACACCCAAACCGATGACGCGGCGGGAGCTTCTTCATCATGAGTGATAATCAGGTCGATTTCCAGTACGCCAATGAGTGCGATTTGGAGATCCACTGCTCGCCGTTTGGGTTATCGGGGGTGTACATCAAGATAAAAGGCACGAACATCATGGGAATAGGATCCACTATGGGATTAATTACGGGTTCCACCAAGGGCTTGATACACTACAATGACTCCAAAGACTTGATAAACCAGAAATATAAGCTCTATGTTGCCGTGGAGGAAAATAACACGCTCAGGATCGATTTTACAAAGATATTCACACTTTCGAGCGATTCCAATGGCGGAGAAACAAAGAAAGAGGGATTTGACGAAGCGGCACTCAAAGCACTGGTTGGTGCTGGTGGAGAAAATACATATGAAGAGGAGGAAATACCCACGCTTGTGTTTACAGGAAGATGTCCTGAGGGACGTCCAGACAAGATCGATCCGTTTATAGGGATATTTTCTTTTGAGAGGAGGATTGAAAGACAACAGTGTAATTAAGGAAACGAAAGGGGAAAAGAGAAAAGAGAAAGAACTGAGAATTGAGTGAGAACGAAGAACAATTGAATGAGGAAAGCGAAACAATTAGAAATGGCGAGAAAAGCGGACACTGAAATTTCTTTATCAGTGTTGAGCCGTTCCAGCTCGGTACCTGCACCTTCCCCCACCTCCCACCTACCTGAGGCCACCAACTGACATCCGCACACCAACACCATTACCCGTGGACGGGTGCAGGATCCGGGGTAACAGAAGACAGTAGCAAGAATTAATTAGGAAATTGTATAATCACGATACTCTAATACACTTATGAACACTTAGAACACTGAACACTCAAGAACACTGAACACTCTAGTACCTTTTCTTTTCCCGTCTTTTTTCTCTCTTTCTTTTCCTTCCTCAGATCGGTCGTGTGTGCCCCCGCATCCTCGGTTCACATGGCACCCGCGGCACCGAAATGCGGAGTGAGCCTGTGACGGCAAATATATAAGCTGCGTCATCACCAAATATTTTTCATATTTATTCACTTTTCATAGAATGGACAGATTAAATCAACTTGCAGGCCAGTTGTCTCCTTCCTCCAAACAGGCAGTCTTAGAGAAGAACCCAGATGATGTGGTTGTAGTTGCTGCTTATAGAACTGCTTTGACCAAAGGTGGAAAAGGTGGTTTTAAAGATGTTGGTTCCGACTATCTTTTGGCACAACTCATCAAGGGATTCTTGGCCAAGACCAAAATTGACGTCAACTTGATTGAAGACGTGGCCATTGGTAACGTTTTGAACCGTGCTGCTGGTGCTTCCGAGCACAGAGGTGCTTCGTTGGCTGCTGGAATTCCTAACAAGGCAGCATTTGTTGCTATCAACAGACAATGTTCTTCAGGTTTGATGGCTATTTCCGACATTGCCAACAAGATCAAGTGTGGAGAAATCGACTGTGGTCTCGCTGGAGGTGTGGAGTCCATGTCCTCCAACTATGGTGCTGGTGCTCTTCCCAAGGTGGACTCACATTTGGCTGAAGAGGACGGAATGGCCAAGTGTATGATTCCTATGGGTATCACCAACGAAAACGTCGCTGAAAAGTACAGCATTCCAAGAACAAAGCAGGATGCTTTCGCCGCTACCTCGTACCAAAAGGCTGCCAAGGCCGTGGCTGACGGTAAGTTCAAAGACGAGATCATTCCTATCGAGTCGTACATTGCCGAGGGCGACGATGACGAAGATGAGGACGACATCAAGTACAAAAAGGTCACCATCGACACCGATGAGGGCCCAAGAAAGGGTGTCACTGCCGAGTCTTTGGCCAAGTTGAGACCTGCTTTCAAGGCTGATGGTTCCACCCACGCCGGTAATGCTTCGCAGGTCAGTGACGGTGCTGCTGTCGTTCTCTTGATGAGAAGATCGTTGGCTGAGGCCAAGGGCTACCCAATCGAGGCCAAGTACGTCATGTGTAACTCTGTTGGTGTTCCTCCAGAAATCATGGGTGTGGGACCCGCCGTGGCCATTCCTTCTGTGTTGAAGAAGACCGGATTGACCGTCAAGGACATTGATGTGTTTGAGATCAACGAGGCTTTCGCCGCTCAATGTTTGTACTCTGCTGAGTCTCTCAACATTCCACCTGAAAAATTGAACATAAACGGTGGTGCCATTGCCTTGGGTCACCCCTTGGGTTCTACTGGTGCTAGACAATACGCCACCATCTTGCGTTTGTTGAAGAAGGGAGAGATCGGTTTGACCTCCATGTGTATCGGTACCGGAATGGGTGCTGCTTCCATCTTGGTCAAGGAGTAGATTTACGAATATACGAGGTGTTTCTGAAAATTAGGTTACTATTGTACATTATCTAAAATACACGTTGCTACTACTACGTCTCTTGGGAGCTTTTTCATGGTCACTGGGTTCCTCTGATCTGACATTGCCAATCTTCTGATGAGCTCCATGTGGGAAGTATACCGAAGTGATGGGTGGAAGGTAGTAGATGCTGGAAATGGGAAAATACTTATACCTTCCTTTATCGATTGAAAGTGTTTTAAGATCAGGACTGGAGTTTTTTCTCGGCACAGACACTTCTCGTGAATGTTCATTCTCGTCATTTTCGTTATTTTCGCCATTTTCTTCTTCCTCACCTTCTTCAATTATGTCCCCATCTTCCACTTCTTCTTCCTCTCGTTCATGATCGGCTCCATCGATTTCGTCGCTTGCAATTGCATTGGCTCCTGGTGGTACAACGTTCGATTCCTCTTCATTTTCGTCGTCGTCGCTCTCATCTACGTACGCTCGCAACGCTTCAAAACTGGCTCTCAGATCTGGATTTCTGTTTCCAAGCAACAAGTCGTTTCTTTCCTCGTAGAACAGTGGGTTTCTTCCTCTAACAATGATGGGTTCACTCGTCACTTCGTGCAACAAAACCTCGTTTCTATCTGTATTTTGAGAAGTAGCACTGAAATCATCGACATAGTCGTCGTAATAGAGATCGGCAACTATGGCTTTCAACCGTACTTTGAGCTGAAAATAGTTTTGTAGCGTCAACTTACCATTGTAGGGAGTAGCCTTGCGAAATTGAAGCTGTTTCACCAGATAATAGTTGTCGATAGTACCGTTCTTCACCTCGGAATTATTGAGGGTTACAATGTGTTCTGGTTCATTAATGGGAATGGGAGCTATATCTCCTTTGGGTGAAGGACCCTCTTTATCTTTTGGAACTCTGATCAAGACTGGAACATTGTGATTGGGATCGGAACTTGGCACGGCTAGCACCTGGATTTTGAACCATTTGATCACCCGGCTGACGTTATAACCATATTCGTTATTTTGCAACCGGAGCAATTTTTCGTCCGAAGAAAACCCGGTAAGATTGAGGTTCATAGCTATCTGGAGCAAGTTTCGGCGGTAGCAACTGATGATCTTTGCGTCGTGTTTCTTTGTAGGGTCAGCATTCTCGGCCATGAGAAGGTAAATGCTATTATCAAAGTCATTGGTTAGTAATTTGCCGGTGAGAAAGCACGAAAAATTGACATTGACATTGCTTCCATTTTTGTCTGAGATGGTGTAGTTTTGTATAGGACTGGAGTCTTTAAGGTCTAAGAGCCGAGTAAGTCGTTTTTGTTTGTATCGTATCTGTATTCGTGGTTCGAGATACGGACGTCCAAGTGATTCTTTCTTTCCCAATGGTCCTCCTGTTCGAGATTCTGAACGAGGTTCGTTGGTACCCTGGCTTCGAGAAGAAGATCCTATGGACAGAATTGATCCAGCAGGAAGGGTAGACCTTGCCTTGGACAGTTTTTGTTTCGCACTGTCTCCATTATCGTTATTTCTTGCGGACTTATTTCGCTGGTCTGGAACAGGAGAGTTCTCAAATGAAAGCGTCGAAAACATCACCTCCTGGTCACTCGAAACCCCACTTCCAGACATCGCTGAAGTGGTTGGTGGCCCCATTAAATGAGGTGTCTGTCGCATTTGATGCTGCTGAAATTCATACATCTGCTGCATTTGCCCCTGTTCCTGTTGTCCCATCAACTGCGGTTGTACCTGTGGTTGCGCTGACTGCAGCTGGTTGAATAGAACCGGCATATGCTGCACCAAGTGTCCCACTTGCGTTCCGTAGGTAGCGGGGTTTGCTTGAAATCCATGTAAGTATAACCCAGGATAATGGTTGTGGCCAAAAGTGCCATGCTGGCCACTTTGCTGGGGATTGGGAACCTCCAGCAGGTTGTTTATAAACGAATTGTTATTGAGGAAGTCGTTGAAGTCGTCGGTGGACGTTGAAGTTCGAACAAGGTTTTCAAAGCCTGGACCCGAATCATGAGTTTCACGCTTCACTGAGGGCTCAGGAACATGCTGGGCCTCTGCAGGATGTCCGTGAAAAATATCAGACATGAAAAGAGACGCTAGGTCGTCAAAGTCCTCATTCATCGGTGCATAAGATCTCATTGAGAACGAGGAATGTGGGGGGATGTGTTGGTGGTTGGATGTCGTCGGATTTTGGTGGGGGCGAAATGGTGGGGGCCAGGTGAGGGACGGCTTTGCGTTTATTGATTACTGGTTGTGGATTTATGGTTCTGGATTTAAGGTTGATTCTTGATATCGGCCACGCTCTCCAGGCTCTAAATGGCAAAATAAGCGAACAAATTGCATTAAGTTTTTTTCAATTTACGAACTAGTTTACGAAACCTAACGTTACGAAAATAGTTTACACTCGCGGCTAATTATGAGCCCCTCTTTTAATACTTCTTCTATTCGAATCTTTCGCACTCGATGAACAGTTAAACCGTTCGGGCTCAGCTTCCATTTTCGGCGCGCGCACCACGAGTGAAATACTATATAATAGCTGCAAATCCACCACACCCCCAACATGAAACAGGAGGATTTTGGGGTGGAAAAATTTATGGACCGGTACGAGACCGGCATCAGCAACAATATGGGAGAAACCTGTTGCGATTCGCTCTCAATTGATACAATTGCAAAATTGGCCAATGTCTCGGCTGATGGACTTCTAAAAAAAATGGCCGAAACAAAGCTAGTTTACGGTCACATTACTGGTTCTCCGGAGTTGAAACAAGGAATTGTGTCTCTATACAACGATTTGGGTGCCAATGTGAGCTGTGACGAAATTGTCATTACCAATGGTGCGATCGGAGCCAACTTTCTTACATTTTACAGTGTTGTGGATCCTGGAGACTATGTGATATGTGTTGATCCCACGTACCAGCAGCTCAGCAGCTTGCCAAATATGTTTTCCAGCGGAAATATGGACAAATTTCCACTTGAATTTGAAGACAATTACTTGCCTAATTTGGACAAACTTGCAGCCATGTTCCAAGCAAGAACTCCCAAATTACTTGTGATCAACAACCCTCACAACCCCACCGGCGCCGTTTGGAACGATGAAACGTTGTCGCAAATCGTGGAGCTTTGCAGGAAGCACAACACATACTTGATGTGCGATGAGGTATACCGGCCGCTATTTCATGGACCCGTTCGTCCCAAGTCAATTATTGACTTTGGATATGAAAAAACCATATCAACGGGCTCAATGTCAAAGAGCTTGTCTTTGGCTGGAATTAGGTTGGGATGGATAGTCAGTAAAGACAAAAAAGTGGTGCAAGACTGTCTCACCAAGAGAGACTATAACACCATCTGTGTGTCTATGTTGGACGACCAAGTAGCATCGTTTGCACTTCAACACAAGAACCACATTCTTGAGCGCAACCACAAGTTGTGTGCTGAAAACTTAGCCATCTTGGACGAGTTTATCACCAAAATGAATGGGGTAGTTACCTGGGTCAAGCCATTGGGTGGAAGCACCTGTTATTTGCGACTTGAAAATTTTGACACCAACGAGTTGGCACGAGACTTAGCGGAAAACTACAGCACGCTAGTGGTACCAGGAGAAGTTTTCTGTGGGCGCAAGGGTTTTTTGCGTGTTGGGTTCGGCAATAGTAGCCAAGATTTGCGAGGTGGTTTGGAGGTTTTGCAGCAATGGATTGAGAAAAAGAGAAAGGAGAAGAGTTAAGGAGTGAAGGAGTTAGGTTGCCCGCTGGAAGTCTAGACCGCTGGTAGGTTGAGATGCGTAATTCGTGAAATTTCGTGAGTTTTTTCATGAATTTTTCATGACTTTTTCATGAAAGGATATGGAAGATCCATTGACTGTCCATAGATTATCCATAGATTATCCATAAAATATCATAAAATATCCATAGTTCCAGGCTCTTGACGATTAACGAACCGAACCCGCCATCGCTCAAACCCAAACTCAATTACGCCGTTGCAATCCATAATATTTGGTCTATTTTTGGGCTCGATCTGCGGCTGAGCCCGCATAAGGTTTGTGATGAGACTAACGATGCGCATGTGCAGGTACGGCTCGGTTTCGAGAAGCGGCCAGCTAGTGAAATTTTATATAATTTTTATATGAAAAGATTATGAGGTTTGTGGTTCTTGGTCAGCTGGTTCTGTAGAAGTTTAATTGTTGTTGAAATTGTCTTTTTTGTATTTTTTTGTATTTTTTTCTTTGTCTTTTCTGATCGCACCTGCACACAGGCGGCTAAAAATAGCGGAGTTTCATTGAAAAAATAAAAATACTATCGTGGTTGATTGACATTCTAGGCCGCTCTCCTATATAGGATTGCCGCTGTACATTTTCCTTCTTGTGACACCAGCATAAACCAAAGTGTTTTCCTGGTCTTTGTCTTCACTTATCACCGGCTTTTTCCATGACTTCAGTGGCAGGTAAAACCGTCAACACCGTGTTTGGCCAAGAATTTATCATCGATAAGCGGTTCCAGATCATCAAGGAGCTCGGTCACGGCGCCTACGGCATCGTGTGCTCCGCCAAGTACGATGATGGGTCCGGATCCGACGACGGCAACTTTGTAGCCATCAAGAAAATCACCAATATTTTCTCGAAGAAAATCTTGTGTAAAAGATCGTTGCGTGAGCTCAAGCTTCTTCAGTTCTTCCGCGGCCACAAGAACATTACTTGTCTATATGACTTGGATATCGTGCCCAACCCGCTCACGGGAGACTTTAACGAAATATACCTTTACGAGGAACTCATGGAATGCGACATGCACCAGATAATACGGTCAGGCCAGGCTTTGACAGACTCCCACTACCAGTCCTTCATCTACCAGGTGTTGTGTGGACTCAAGTATATCCACTCGGCTGATGTTCTTCATCGTGATTTGAAGCCGGGAAACTTGCTCGTCAACGCTGATTGCGAGCTCAAGATCTGCGACTTTGGGTTAGCCCGTGGGTTTCTGGAAGACCCCGAGCAGAACGCTGGGTTCATGACAGAGTACGTGGCTACCAGGTGGTACCGGGCTCCGGAGATCATGCTCTCTTTCACCAACTACTCCAAGGCAATTGATATCTGGTCGGCAGGCTGTATCTTGGCCGAGCTTCTCGGTGGAAAACCACTCTTCCGAGGCAAAGATTATGTCGACCAACTCAACCAAATCTTGTTGGTTCTCGGAACTCCCGATGAACCCACCCTCACCAAAATCGGTTCTGTTCGAGCACAAAACTACGTGAGATCTCTCCCGGCCATGCGCAAGGTTCCTTATAACGAAATCTTTCCCAACGCCAACCCATTGGCTCTCGATCTCTTGGAAAAAATGTTGACATTGGACCCATTCAAAAGAATCTCCGTGGAAGAAGCTTTGGAACATCCATACTTGTCGGTGTGGCACGATCCCCAGGACGAGCCTCGGTGCCAGGTCAAGTTTGATTTCAAGTCGTTTGAAAAAGCCGACGATATGAATGTCATGAAACGGTTGATCATGGAGGAGGTGAAAAATTTCAGAGATTTTGTGAGAAGACCCATCGAAGAACAGCAACAGATCCAATTGCAAATGCAGATGCAACAACAAGATATCCAGCAGCACCATCAAAACCACGTCCAAATGGGACTCCCAACTCCTCTCGCAGCCAACCAATACAGTGATGTACTTAATCCATACTCGTCTCACTCCAACTCGTCGCTGAACAACAACGCCGAGGTCAACACCAACCCATCCCAGATGAACAACGACCTACAATTCTACGAATCGGTTCCCAAACCACAAGAGCTTCCCGAGTTCCCTTCTCGCCCCATCATCCATCACACGACGTTCACAAGCCCAGTCCCATGGATGACGACTTGTTTCGCTTGGAGGAGGAGTTGGGGTTCGGTCTTGACGGCGGTATGTATAATAGTATATAGTCACATGCATCTAAGTACTTGATGAATACCGTAGGATGTCTCCATTCTTGCCGAATACCCAGAAATTGTCGTGGTCAAAATGAGTGCCTTCAACCTTGCCGTCACTAAACCACCTGGACATGTCCAATTTCAAGAGCGAGATCTCCACAAACGGCACAAACTTGTCGTTGATAATCGCGTGCAAGATGCTCTTTCGTTTCACACCGTATCTCGCATTGTACTTGCGCAATCGAAGGTCAAAGAGCGACCGGTAGAGTGCATTGACAATCTTTACTTGTTCGTCCTGATTTTTCACAGTTTTCGTTTCTGGCTTGTTTGACGACCCGAGAACACTCTTGATATTGTTCAACGGACCATTGTTCATGTTGTTAAGCGAGTTGTTCAAATTGTTGAACGTTGTCGAATTGATGCTGAGGGTCGATGTTAAAGCTTCGTCGGCACCGGATCGCGACCGAGTGTGGAGCGAATGGATCACACCAGAGGGAAGCCTGGGAGTCACATTGCTCTTGGCTGGAGCTGGAGCTTTTGTAGAAGGCTCAGTCATGCCAGATGATTGAGCTTTCTTTACTGGTACGCTCCGTGGCCGCTTGACTTTGGGAAGGGCTCGATAATCAAACTCCCAAATGATCACCATACCATCAAATCCGCAACTTATCAATTTATAGGTAGTGGAGTTCTTGCATGGCACAAATGACACCCTATGTATCTTGTTAACATGCCCTTTAAATCGAACTGTGATTTTGATGTCTTTCAAGATTGGTGGGTACTGAGGCATATCCAGTTCATAGGGATGTGATTCCACCGATGTGGCCGAAGGGCTGAGCCAGTTATGATTAGCAGAACTTGTGCTGTTGAGTGTGCCACTTCTTGAGCGCTTTCCACCATATATTGGCAGCGGCGAAGGTGACCTTCTATCTCCCTGTCGTGCGATCAATCCATTGACATTGTAGTAGCTCATTTTGAAAACCTCTACTAAATCACCTGTTCCTGCAATGCACACAAACTTTCCATCGGGAGAAAAATCAATGGAAGAGATTCCCTCGTTAAAATAGTTGGAGATTACGTCTGTTACCAAGGTGTTTTTGGTAGGGTCATTACTCTCACCGTAATTCTGTTCGTAAGTAAAGTTCAAGTCTAGGAACTTTACAAGACCATCATCTGAGCCAATAGCCATGATCATGGGACCTAGTGATTCATAGTCAAGTCCGTAAGGCAAGGTAGTTTTGATACAAGTAATAGGTTTGTGGCTGATTTTGAAATGGCCGACGATGTAGCCTGTATGGTTGGGCGAGTGAGGTGAACCTGTGAGACTCAAATCAAACTTTTGAAATAGGTTGCAAAATGATCTTGACCAACCACCTCTTTGGTGTATTTTTGTTTGCGGTCTTCTATACTGCAATGAGGGTCTATTATGACCACTTCTCCGTTGGCTAGGCCTGCAAGAACGAGGAATGGATAACGTGGGTGGCTCATAATATCCAAACTCGTTATCGCTACTTCAGCGCCAGTATGGGTAAAAGTTGAAGAAACAGAAGCATTGTCTGGCCCAGTCGATGGTTCGAATTCCGAAAAAGTGACATACCGCAAATCTGTCAAATCAATGTATGCTACTGTCCCGTTATCCAAGCCAAGAACGACAACATGTCTGCCATGCATACTTACTGCTTTGAGACTGGTGACAACCGAATGTGGGTTGAGCTGAAGGCGTAACAATGGACGGTCTATGGTTTTATTGACCGGCTCTGGAGGTGTTTTATCGTGTGATTCACTTCTATCTTCTATTGTGAGCCAAGAACGATCTTGAACATCCTCAACATTGACATAATTACCATTCGCATCTATTCCAATGACATTGAGCACATTGATGTTTACTGATACCAAGAACTTCTTTATACTTGGCGACAGTATTTGTTCGGAGTACGTTGAAGGGTCGTAGTCTAGTATCTTGTGAACAAAACTGTTTGGCGAGTTTAGGTTCAATAAGTCTGTACGTTCTGTGCTTAAATTCAATGATGTTGAGGTGACTTTGAGGATTTTGGAAAAGTTATTCGTGAGCTTGTGAAATGGATTTTTGTTCGAATTAGCACTCGTATTGAACTCGGTAGCTTCCGAATAGTCGTTGGGCAGAGATATCGAGCACAGATTATTGATAATTGTCGTTAAACAACCAGGGTTCAAGTGAACGAGTCGGAATGCGTCGTGGGCCAAACTGTTAACATTAGCCCCAATTTGCAATCCAGCGTCCAGATGGCCGCCTTTAGCATCTAATAGCTGCCGAAATGATGAAGTTACATGGTGCGGTAATGACAAATATGTGGTGGATTCGACAGTCGAATTCAATGGAGGGCGCGCAATGTTCAAGTATGAAGGAGTTAGGTTTGCAGTTTTACCAGAGGTCATGGGTGCTCCAACTTGCTGAGAATCTTCATCGGCAAATGGCCAATCGACTGCATAATCGTCACCATGTTGCTTGTTTCGCGTCAGGTAGAAGGAATTATAATCCAAGTGATGGATACCAGGGCACACTGTATTCAAGTAAACAGAGGCTGGAGTCGGTGCCTGAGAGGTCATAGTGTTTAAAACAATTGTAGCACCTACGGAACGAAACCCTATACGGAAGACACCCTAGGGCTCTCCGAGATCCGGCATATATTCTGCGGAGCTGGGATCAATTTGGTTGTGCACGACCTCTTGTGTGGTAACTGAGCGCATCTTTTGGCAGCACAAATTCTTGCCCATTACAGCTCAATTTATAGAGTAGCCCCAGTTTGCAAAAAATGGCAGCCACATGACGAGTGACCTCGTGCGCAAGCTGGGATGCAAGACATATGTGAGAGACAGCTTCTAAGTGCGCAATCTTGGGCCTAGACTATGCACCTGCCTGCAGTGACCGCAAGCCATGAGCCCTCGAAACTACTTTCATAGTGGTTAAAACTCCAGATTTCCGCGCCACCCTCGAAACTCTTCCCATTTCCGGCCCATCGTTGTCGTTGGCTACATGGCCAGCTGATCATGCGTCCTGTGAGTGGTCTCAAGGTGCGCTGAAATGAGGTCATTTCTTTCCATCCGGAAAAAGTGCCTCAAATTTGGTCACCACTATATAAAGAGGCGTGTGGTCCACTTAAATGCCTCTCTTTGCGCTGTTTGGCTTTACTGCCTTTTCTTGAAACTCATCCAGTCATCGTTGCAAAAGAGCGTACCTGCATATTTGATATCCTGCATATATACCGAGGTCTCGGCCGACCATCGCCGCTGCCGCCGCCACTGACCACACTCTCCAACCCCTGAACGGTAACAGAAATCCCCGCAAAGGGCCAGTCTAGAGCGCGAATCAATCCAGCTCGTTGCATATTCGAGGTGTCACCCACTGTAGCATTCATACACTTGCATTTAAGCTCAGTGAAACGACCTCTAATACCCTTCGGCAGCCCTTGTCTGCTGTCTTGTTGGTGTTGTCATCATCTATTGCGGGTAGTGCATCCAGACACCAATACATTAGTTGTTGAAAAAAAATTTCCTGCCGACGCGCCCACAACACCCAAAGTCCGTCGACGACAGGGCAAGAGAGACATGGCAGTTCTCCCTTCGGCGTCTGCCGGTAAGGCGCTGTCCTCAGCGGGAGCACGTTTCCGGCAGCGTAAAATATCGGTGAAACAACCGCTCATCATTTATAAACAACGAGATTTGCCAACTCTCGATTCGGCTAATGATCTCGAACCATCCCAAGTCCATCACTTGAATCTGGCTGCTGGTAGTGGCCAGCGTGATATGCATGCGATTGACACAGGTGTCGACAAGAATGAGGAAGACGAGGTGCATTTGCGACAGGTGATCAATGCGGCTCAACGAGCCCTCATGCATTCAAAAGAAGACTCCAAGAAATCCAATGGCTCGAAAGAAGAATCATCTTCTGTATATATCCCTACCCCCTGATGCTTCTCGGATATGGCCGGAAGCGAAGAAGTATTATAGTGATGTGACCTTCAAAGAACCCGAGTCGTATATCAAATTCAGTGCGACCGTTGAAGACACCGTTGGTGTCGAGTATAATATGGACGAACTGGATGAAGCTTTCTTGAATAATGTTTTAAATCAACCCAAAACCAAGGGCAAGACAGATCAAGTGACTCGGAAATGTTCAGAACTCGAATTCGAAATCATTTGCGATAAGCTTGAAAAAACGATCGAAGACAAACAACCATTTCTATCTATGGACCCATCTAACATACTTTCCTACAAAGAATTATCAACCTACATATTGGAGGAGTATCGTGGCTCGTCTCATAATGAGCCTTATGTTCAAGTCGGTAATTCCTTGAAGTACCTTTCAACCACAGCCTTAAAGGAACGTTTGTCAAAAGAATTGCATTATGAACCCTATGTCACCTTATTTGATAAAGATTATGAAAATCCTCAAGCCTCGGTATCCATTCCCAAGCTTATGAGCTTGTACGGACAACAGATTTACGAACATTGGAAACAACGTAAAATAGAGAGAAAAGGTCAAAGCATTCAACCATCATTAAAGTTCGAAGATCCTAATGCCAATGAGAAGGAAAACGATGCAGACCCTTATATCTGTTTCCGTAGACGAGAAATTCGTCAAACGAGAAAAACTAGAAGAGCCGACAGCTTGGGTGCTGAACGAATCAGGCTTCTACAGAAGTCATTGCATAACGCCCGTGATTTGGTGTTGTCGGTTTGTCAAAGGGAAATACTCAAGTTAGATAATTGGAACGCTGAGCAAAGCTTGTTCCGTGCAAGGTGTGAGGCTAAAAACATCAAGCGTAACTTGGGAATCAAGGGAGATGATCACTTGTTCATCCGCCACAAGCGGAAGAGAGTCATTAAAATTAAAGAAGAAGAAGAGAGACGCGTCAAGAAGGCTAAGACTTCCGATTCGAGAGAAGCTTCTGCGATGTCTACTTCTAAGCACTTGAATGGCCATTCCGAATCCAGTTCATCCACTCAACCTTATGTTAAGCTTCCTCCCTCTAAGATTCCTGATATGGACTTAGTTACTGTATCTGTGGTATTAAAAGAGAAGAATGATACCATCAAGAAGGCAGTTTGGGAGAAGTTGAGGAAGAGAAAGGAGCAGGATGAAGGCTTCATCAACGTTACAGATGAACCATTTGAACCTTACTTTGATATCAGCACCAACACCAACATGGATATCAAAGAAATGAGACACATACCGTATTCCTCTATCGCAGCAAGCAATTATCACCAATTCAATACGACCAATTATATTAATGAGGAATTAAGGAAGTTACTTGAAAAGAAGCGGCCGCTTCCTGGAATGAGGACATTTAGAGGTTCCAATGGTGAATTAATACCATCAAAGGGTTTTCAGCATTTACTGACTTTGGTTGCAGATCAAGGCAACGAGCCGAAGGGTTCATCCTATGTCTCACAGTTACTCGCTAACATTGCATCGAACAATTTTAGTGCGTATAGTGAAGGCTATGGTGCCCAGGCTCAGAGCCTAAATCATTCGAAGGATGAGGACGAATCTCCTGTTTCGGACCCACTTTTGCGGCTTAGAAAACGTTCTGCAAGGGCTGGTCGAACATTTATAGATAGGAGAGGATTGGTAAGACGTCCCGACGACGTTATAGATGAGTTTTTGAGGTTTGACGATGATGCTGAAGGAGAGCCAGACGCTGTTCCGAACGTATACGACTCGAAGATTGATGCTATAAAGAGATTAGACTCACGTTGGAAGTTTGATTCGGATGTTACTGAATCGGAAGAAGGTTTGGAGAATCCTTTTAGCAGGGACCCGTCTCGCCTCAACTGCATTAGCAACGTCACGCAGTCCATCAGGTTTGGTTCCATGTTGTTGTCGAAATCTTACGATTTGCTTCGTGAGTCTGTACATCAACGACAACAGGCATTCATCCAACAAGCACGACTCAGAGCGATGCAGCAGCAACAATTGAGTAATAAGCAGCAGCAGGGCCAGCAGCAGAATCTCAATCAAGCTCAATCGTCGACCTCATCGCAAAGCTCCGGTGCCAGCAGGCCCGCACAATCGCGAACCTCGTCCGCCAACTCTCAAGCAAGCGCCAACCAGCAGTATGGTAATGGCCGCAGGCCCGATGGAGGACAGCCTTCGAACCAAGCCAACATCAACAAGTCGCCATTATTGGCGTCTCAAGTCCAGGCAACAAAACCCACTGTACAATAAAGACAATGACATTCACGTCAATGCCCGCCTAAAGTTGGAAATTATGGCCTTGCTCTAGATGAGCGTTTCCTTCTGCTATGTATTATAGATATAAAAAGCATTGCCAATTAGTTTTGTGTAGTCCTCGCTTCCATGCAGGAATACCATAAAAGTCCGGGGTAAGTGGTGCACTCCGAAAACTTGCTGATTAATGACGGGAAAAGTAATTGTGTTTGGTGCCCATGGAAAAGTTGGTCAGAACTTGATCAAATTGTTGGGAAACCCACTGTTAAAGTATGCAACTACCGCAATTGTGAGAAACAACGAGCAGGCTCAAAAGGTGAAAAGTCTTAGTAATGGCCCTGAAATTTCAACACAGCAATTGACCCTTGACAATACTACCGTCAAGGAATTGGCTGGAATTATAAAAGGACATAGTGCTGTGGTGTTGACGGTTGGATCTGCTGGAAAGAACGTGCTTCAGGTTGATCTTGATGGAGTAGTCAAGACATTCGAAGCGCTGGTTCAAGCTCAAGTGAGAAGACTTGTTCTTATTAGTGCACTTCATGCTGAGGACAGAGACAAAATCGACAGTAGTCCTATTCGCAACTACTACATTGGTAAGCATTATGCTGACAGAATTTTGCAATTGGAGTTTTCTGACAAGTTGGATTTCACAATCTTGAAACCAGGCTTATTGACTGATGATCCAGCAACTGGAAAAGTCAAAATTGTCACCAACAAAGACGACTCGGGCTCAGTTACTCGTGCTGACGTTGCTCAGGCAATAGTTACAGTGCTTGAAGACAACAAAACTTATGGCAAGTCCTACAATTTCGTCAATGGAGACACACCAATTGAGTCTGCCTTTGACTAGTATAACTATGATGAAATAATTATGTTTTTGCTCTAACAAATCTAGATATGATTGTAGTGACTCAGAACAATCCGTCGATGTCTCCGTCCTCGTCTACCTCCACGTTCATGAATCCAGCGTGGGTGGGCAACCCAGGAATCGTCATTATCTCGGCAGCTAAAGCGTACAAGTAGCCGGCACCAGCAGAGCATCTGACTTCTCTGATGGGCACCACGAAACCCGTAGGCACACCTTTGAGCAGGGGATCGTGGGATAAAGAGTATTGGGTCTTAGCAATGCAAATTGGAAGCTTATCGTACCCTTGTTGTATGTATGTGTCAATCTGTTTTCTGGCCAATGGGGACAATTCAATGCCAGAGGCTCCGTACATTTTCTGTGCAATGGTGGAAAGTTTTTCCTCGACGGAACTGTTGACATCGTACAAGAAAGTTGTGTCTTTTTTAGCTGAGCGGGAAGATGCTTCAACCACAGCAGATGCTAAGTTCAATGCACCAAGTCCACCTTGAGCCCAGTGGTCTGTAGGAACAGCAAAGTCGGCGCCTGCCTTCAAAGCCTCGTCCTGGATTGCTTGGATTTCAGCAGCGGTATCGGTCTCAAACTGGTTGATAGCAACGACGACAGGAACATCATACTGCTTGACATTTGCGATTTGCTTCGCCAAGTTGGAGCATCCTTTGCGCAAGTAGTCGATGTTTTCAGTGGTGTATTCGACGGGAAGCGCCTGGCCTGGTTTGACATCTGGAGCTCCTCCATGCAATTTCAATGCCCTTGAAGTAGCAACAAGAACCACGGCGTCGGGTTTCAATCCACTGCTTCTGCACTTGATGTTGAAGAATCTTTCTCCACCCATTGTAAAGTCGAATCCTGCCTCGGTAACGACAAATCCTTTTCTTCCGGCATTGATGGGGTTGGAAGGTGAGGTCAATTTGAGCGCAAGTTTGTCTGCAATCACCGACGAAGCACCAATTGAGATGTTAGCGAACGGACCAGCATGCACGAAAACAGGGGTTCCCTCAATGGTCTGCATCAAGTTAGGTTTCACGGCGTCCTTCAACAACGCAGTAATAGCACCGGCACATCCGATATCTTCAGCCGTGATTGCTTCACCGGTTTCCTTTTGGGTTCCAACCACAACACGACCTACTCTTTGTCTCAAGTCTTTGAGTGAGGTAGAAAGAGCCAAGATGGCCATTAATTCGGAAGCAACAGTGATATCCATACCGGTCTTACGTGGAGGGTATTTGGAGGCCTCGTTCTTTCCCTCACCAATGGTGATCTCACGAACAAAACGGTCGTTACAATCGACCACTCTCTTTATGGTGATGGAGTCAGGATCGATGTTGAGTATGGCAAAACGCTCGATCTCCTCATCGGTCAACTCGTCAGGGTTCGTTTTGTTAATGTTTAACTTTTCCAAACGAGCCAAATTGGAAACGGTGAATTGACGCACGCCTTTCTTCACAGGCACAAGTCTCTTGAAAAAACCCTTGGAGGTCTTGGAAGTGCTCTCATGGAACATACGAGTGTCCACAGCGGCACACAAGAGATTTTGAGCTGCAGAAATTGCGTGGATATCTCCTGTCAAGTGCATGTTAAACTCATCCATGGGAATTACTTGCGAGTATCCACCACCAGCAGCACCACCTTTAACACCAAATGTAGGACCCATACTGGGTTGTCTCACATTGGCGATCGAATTGTAACCCAAATGAGCACCAAGCGCCTGAGTCAATCCCATAGTAGTGGTACTCTTTCCCTCTCCAAGAGGAGTGGGTGTAATACCAGCGACCAAGATGTAGCTACCGTTCTCGAAGTTGGAGCCTTCAGCTTGAGAGCTCAATCTATCAAGCACCAACCGAGCATCGACCTTGGCCTTATAATGGCCGTATGGTTCCAATTCTTTCTCCAAGAGACCCAATTCCGTTGCAATAGTTGTTACCTTTTTGGGTTTCTGGGATCTCGATATTTCGATATCGGAGGGAACTGGTGTCTTCAATTGTAAAGGAAGTGGTTTAAAACGATGTTCGTGAGCCTTTTGTGATTGCAATACAGCAGCATCGTATACATTCGAACACAACATCGCAACCGTCATAGGACCAACACCACCGGGAACTGGAGTCACATATCCTGCCTTCTTTGCTACTTCATCGTAGTCAACATCACCAACAAGTTTCTTTCCATTTTTAGCGGTGGGATCATCCTTGTAGTTGATACCGACATCGATAACCACGGCGTTTTCCTTGATCCAGTCTGCTTTCACGTACTCGGCAATACCAACTGCGGCAACGATAATGTCAGCTTGACCTACTACGCCGGGCAAGTCTTTGGTGTAACGATGACAAACTGTAACTGTACAATCCTCATTTCTCAACATAGCAGCGACGGGTGTACCAACGATATCTGATCTTCCAATGACAACGGCATTTTTTCCTCTAAGGCTGATACCAGTCTCTTTGATGAGCTCAATTATACCACTTGGAGTGCATGGTTTAAAGATGGGATTACCTCCCTTCTTCGACAATTCACCAACATTGTAACGATCAAACCCATCGACGTCCTTTTCTGTAGCAACAGAGTTGGTGATGAGAGTCTCATTCAAGTGCTTAGGCAATGGAAGCTGGATCAAAAGACCATTGACATTAGGATCTTTATTCAAACCGTCTATGACATCAAGCAAGGCATCTTCAGAAATATCCGCTTCCAAGTGAATCAAGTTGGAATCGATGTTTGCAGAACTTGCTGCCTTCAACTTGGAACGAACGTATGCTGAGGAATCGGGACGGTGTCCGACCTGTATGATGGTCAAACTTGGTCTGAAACGAAGTTTGTTCGAAGCAGCGTCTTCGGGGAAAAGTTTGGCATTGTATTGGATTACACGCTCCCCAATCTTCTGTCTGATACTCTTGGCGAGTTTAGTTCCAGAAACTACCACTGCATCGTTGACAATTGAAGAAGACGAGAAATATCTGAGCGATGAGGTGAGGTTCCTCGCACGTAAAACCCTCAAAGGAGCACTTTGACGGGTAAATTTCAACATTTCCAGTACCTTACAGAACTGAAATTATGCTCAACTAAAGCCAAGGTGTCGTTTTTAACGTTCCACTAGCAATAGATACCCAATTTAGTTTCGGACTCGGAACCAGTTGCAGCAATTTTTCACGGTCGTGGTGCTGTATGCAGGCGCCATCGATTTTTTGCTGGATTTCGATGAGTCATTGGATGGGCTAAAGCTATGGCATGGTACTGGACAGTAGATGATTTTGGGGCACTCCAAACTATGCAAAAAGCCTGGAAAAACAACTCATTTGCTCACGGCTGCAAAACCGGCTTGCAACATGCATGGAACTCTGATAACGTTAATTCTGACTCGGCCATGATCTGGTTGACTCGGGCCTGAAAGACCCTGTGAATTACTGGTTGAGGTCCTGTTGTCTAACTTCCATTTCCGCTGGCTCGTTGTTCCGTAATTGGCTCAACATGCTTTGGGCCCTTGCCATCACCATATCAGGAGCTGGAGTGGACAGATTCAAGTCAATTGTACTGGCACCTTGGCGTCTGCTTGTCATTCTCTTCTTGAGAGAATTGACACTTTCATACTCTAAACGTAAATCCACTTCACTTCCATTAGCTGCCGTATTCTCATAAAACTCATCCACGGAAGCTGTTGAGTAAAATGAGAGAACCTTGCTTCTTCTTTTTTTATTGTAGCTTTCTGAAGAAGTCGAACTGGCATTGCGAAGCTTTTCCAAAAGTGACTCAATGACTTCATCACCAATTTCGTCAACAGAGGAATACTCTTCGCCTTCTATATCGTCATCCTCCGCCTGGTTATCTTTTGTTTCTGTGTCCTGCTCCAACTCACTTTCTTTGGAACCTGATTTGGTTGTTTCCATGGTTTTCGCCAGACTCTGGTCTTTGACTTCTCCTTGCTGAGAGTTGTTCTTCTTTAGTTTGGGATCCTCCAAAAGCTTCTTCCGCGCTTCATAAGCTCTCTGATCCTCCTCCTTTTGAATATTCTCTGTATGGACTCTGGTGAACTCAACAACAAAGGACTGAAACTTATCGAAAAATCCTGCTTTGCTTAGCGAGTCTTTGGGATCCTCGCCAAAGTACTCCATTAAATATTCGTACTTCTGAACGGTTTTCTTCATGTGCTGGATCAAGAGCCCGCTCTTGGTCTGTGCCCTTCGAATGCTTTCTCTGACAGCCTCAAGTACCTTGTCCTCTGGGTGAAATTTTCCTGGATCACTGAGATTACCTTTTTCAATCGAACTGAAGCAGTTTGAAACATTCTTTTCAAAGTCAAGACAGTCTTTTTCAAGCTGCTCCACTGATATATTATGGGCTTGGGTGAGATCACGGAGCTCGTCCACAAATGCTCCAAAGGAGGGAAACGTATTCCTGATCACCTTTTCAATGTAGTGCAAAAACGTCATGGAGTTAGCGTCGTCTTTCATAAACTTGAGCCGGTGTAATGTGTCAATCTTTATTCCTAGCGCCTGCTTGGACAGATCGTTCATAAAGTTCCCCATAGATCGAATCAAGGTTAACACGTTTCTCAAATTCTCAGATGCTTCTACCGCCTCATTGGCAACATCGACTCTCCGTAACTTGTGTTCGAGATCATGGTAATCTTTCGCATAGGTTTGCAGAAGAAGTAGTACTCGGGATCTTGACTTCCAGTATGAACGAAGATTATACCAAAGTTCCAAGTAGAGTCTGTCGGGTCTGTCAAGATCTTCAGGAGACTCCTTACGTTCTTTACCAGAGAGTTTGTCGAAACCAGTGGAGTACGGCGCTAAGTTTCTGGCCATTGTATCACCCATCTCGGTGAGCTGATCGCTGTTGAAGAATTCCAACACACTCACATTTTCCAATATCTCGCTTTCACATCGAAGAATTTTGAGCACAAGTTCATCCACTGGTAGATTAGCAAACATGTGCAAGTTGATACCAAATTGCTGGGCTAGGTCTCGAGGAAGAAATGAGAGTTTTCGAGAAGCTTGCTTGTTAGATCCTGTGTCTTTCTTGAGCTTTATAGTAGAGGTTTTTGCGGCAAATATACGTTCCACTTCACTCAATATTCCGCTTCCAAGTAGCTCATTCGAAAAGTTACTATCGACTTCAGTCCAGAAGGTCTTCTGAATGTCATTGATCTTTTCCCAGTGCATCTGCTTGACCTTATTCTTGGGTCGAATTCCTAGCAAATTTGTATCAGTAGCCGGGATACTTCCACTTGTACCTAAGGAGCCAGAGTTCTTAGTCGGGGTCTGAGTTATGGAGCTGCTCTCCAGGTCGAGGGTGGCTGAGATATTAGGCAACGCTGCAACGGGGGAAGAAGTCATTGACGACAAAACTGAGTTGTTTTCCCCATTCAATATAGGCGGTAAAGGCGGCGGTGGAGGAATGGAATCCTGAGTGAGGGAAGTGTCTTGAGAGCCCAAGAGAAACGGCGGTGGTGGAGGTGGAGGAGGAGGAGGTTGTGCTCCATTTCCTGTTAATAATGGTGGTAACGGTGGTGGTGGTGGTGGTGGAGCTTTGGAAGAAACAGGTTGGTTTCCTTTTTCATTCTTGAGCATCGAAGGTAATGGAGGTGGTGGTGGAATTGAAGGGGCCGTGTCTTGGCGATTAGTACTTCCAAACATGTCCGGCAAGGGTGGAGCTGGAGGAATGGGTGTCGCTGGAGTATCAATTGCAACCGAGTTAAACATGCTGGGTAATGGAGGAGGAGGGGGAGCTCCTGATGAAAAGGCCTTTGGTGGAATATTCTTGTTGCCATTCTTTGCTTCAAATGACGTGGAATGGTGTGAGGATTGTGCTTCTATTGGAGCCTGGTTTGACGATATGAAGCTCCCAGAAGGAGGTGGAAGCTGAGGATTCGCTCCAGCTTGGTGGTTCAAGTCTAACTTCAGAAGGTGACCATTTGAAGAAGGAGAGGTTGAACCAAAAAGTGGAGGAGTGGGTGGTCTTGCCGGCCTGAATGATTCCGAAGGGCCGTCTTTCAAAGTGGTAAATCGAATATCATCTGTACCTGACTTGGAATTATTATAATTAGGTTCTTGAAAATGAGCAAACAAGCTGCTTTCCAGACTTAACTGAGAAGTATGTTTGGGAGGCTCGTTGCCAGAAAGGTTTCTTCTTGGCTCAGAAGCTCGCATTGAAAGTTCTTTGCGAAGCGATTGGTTTTCCGCCATAGCTCTTTGAGCAATGTCATCTGTCATTAGTCGGTCTATTAGTCTCTCCACCGACGAAATTCTCTGATCTGGTTCCATGGCATGCTTGATCACCAATTCGAGTACTTTAGCTGTTTTCTCTAATGCTTTCTGCAGAATCTGTGGTGATTCTTGAAGTTTTGTGAGTGATTGCAAGACTCCCAGAAAGGGGTTTTCCAGGTCGTTCGAAAGTTCGGGAGTAGCAAGGGTCTTCTTTTTTTTGCTCAATTTGTCGTGGTCATCGCAAGCCGCTATTTCATAGATCTCGATCTGTTCATTAATATGGGGGTCATCAAGAACCCTCAACTTTGTAAAGAGCAGCTCCAAGCCAGCAAGACCTAAATCTCTTCGTATAACGAACCGGCCCTTTGAAGACTTCGTAGAGTCTATAAGCAAATTGATGAGCAAGAGCGTACTCGATGCGTAAGAGCGGGTGCCTGTTCTGTACTCATTTCGACTGAATTTCTGTGAGGTTAATGTGGCTTCAAACGTGGATATCCATCTTTCAAACCGTGAGCCAGATGGGTTGCTCAGTAATTTACCGATACAGTCTATCAAATCAGGAGACATTTCAGGATGAAAATAACACAAGTGGGCAAAGATATCTGTTGCTTGCTGTCTGGTTTCAACTCTTGGAGATATCATCGAATGACATATCGATCTCGTCAGTTTTTTGTCCAACTTTGCGATGCTATTGTAGTTGATGTCATTTAATATAAGCTTGAGGCACAGAACAATGAGGTACTCCTTATCTAGCTCAAGATTCGATTTTATGCTCTTCCAATTCAATTTTTCGAGAGCACCAGCCAACGCCTTGTCTCCATTCTCATCGCAAAATGCCTTTTTCCATGAATTCTTAGCCACTTCAGACTCAATGAAAGAGCTGTTGGCTATCTTTCGTCTCAAAGATTTGTACTCAGAAACAGAAAGCTCATCTGCTAAGATCTGGCTCACGTATGCCGCGGGAGATAGTCCAGCTGATCTCGTTACTATGTATGGCGTGGGGGTCTCTTGTTCGAATTTTTGGGACAGTTTTGTATTCGTATCGATCTTGAGTTCCGAAAGAACTTTCATGGATGAATGTTGGCGGCCAGCGCGCTGTGTTCTCGACGAAGGGTCAGAATGTGTGGAAGATGCTAAATTAGTTTCATCAATAGTTCGTACCATCAGAGTCAAATCGAAATCTGAATTGGAGTCGTTCTCACTGAGAAGAAGCTCCCATTTGCGAGACGGCAGTTCCATACGGAGCGACCTGAGGGCTTTAGAGGTGAATACCCTGGTTGAAAGAAGGCGTTCAAAGAGATTGTCAACAACCTCGGGCGAGGGCATTTTCTTTCTGTAACTAGCAACAGTAGAAAATGAACGAAGAGACTGAGTTGAAGATCGAGTAATTGCCGGTGAAAACGAGTCTTTTTCTTGCAACTTTTTGCTATTCTCTTTCTTGGACAAGACCTCTACGTCTTCGTATCCCCGTGTTGAGGGTAGCGGTAAAGACGAAGTGGATGAGGCATAGTGTAAAGGTCGATTGGAAAGATCGTCAGTTGACAATGCGTAACCCGCCAACCGAAGTCCCAAAGAAGCAGTATTAACGTTTTCATGTTTAGACGGCGGTTCGTCTGGTCGTTTTGTTTTAGAAATTAGTCTTCGTTTGGGATCTAGGGAAGGAAAATGGGTTGCTGAGTCTGGTTTGTCATGACGATTATTTGACTTTTTGGCCGACGAAAATGTCTTTGCGCGAGCAGGGGGGTTATATGAGTCTCTGGGTTCATCTTCGTTGCTTGCAATGGCACTCAAGTCCATTAATGATGCTGAATGGGTTATTTTCATGGAAGATTTTCTTCGAAAAGCATCGCTTTTCAGCTTATCGTGGACTAGTCGTTCCATTAGGGTGATAGGTATAGTCTAACAAACTGATATATTTGTTCTGGAGATTATAAGGGCACCAGGCGTCCCAGAAAGTACTCAAGTATCAGTATTTGATGGCAGTATACAAACACAAATCACGTTCTTATTCGCAGCCCTAAGATCAATACCTGCAGATAGTGCTTAGGCGCGCAGCGAAACCGCGTTGTTTTTCTTTTTGGCTGCGATCAGTATCAAGACACAATGTCCATCAGCAGCAAAAGGGACATGAAACAGAAGCCAATTTCAAGCTTTTTTGGGGCTCAGCAACCCAAGAAACCTATATCACTTTCGAAAGCCACAGTTTCTCCATTGGGACGTAAAAATATTTCGTCTGTCATCTCGAAAACCCTGTCTCAAGGAGCCTTTGACGAGCTTCCAAGCTCTGAAACTTCGTTTAGTTCACCCTGAAATCAACAATTTCAAGAACTCCAAGATATCCAATACCATACTAGTGGATTTGACTGATGACAACGTACTCAATAATGGCCCTGATCTCCACAGCAGTCCACTGAAACGTCCCAAACTGTTCTCTCAAGACTCAAATTCTGTGAAAAGACCAGCTCCGGACGCTCTTTTTGGCAATTTGAAGCTCAAGAGAACACTTTCTTCCGTGGTACCGCAAGGACTGCAACAATCACAATCTTCATTAATAGGGTTTGCCTCGCAATATACTCTCAGTAACGAGCAGAAATACGTCATTGATTGTGTGGTAAACCAAGGACTAAACGTTTTCTACACTGGCAGTGCCGGAACAGGAAAATCTATTGTATTGCATGAACTCAAACACCAACTATACTACAAATTTGGCAATCGCCGTGTCGCTATCACTGCATCGACTGGTCTCGCCGCTTGTAATATCGGTGGCCAAACTCTCCACCGGTACCTCGGCATAGGTTTGGGCCAAGGTCTGGCTGAACAAATAGCTAACAAGGTGCGCAAGAACGCCAACGTATTGAACAGATGGAAGAGTCTTAAGGTGCTCATTATTGATGAAATCTCAATGGTGGACGGTAATCTTTTCTCAAAATTAAATGATGTGGCCGGAATACTCCGCAATAACCGCGCTCCTTTTGGGGGGATTCAGTTGGTTTGCACTGGTGATTTTTTCCAGCTACCTCCTGTGAGTCAGTCTGCTCCCTTTTACTGTTTCCAAGCAAAGTGCTGGTCTCAAGTCATTAAAAAGACCATTTTATTGACCAATGTGTTTCGCCAGAAGGGCGATAACCAGTTGATCGATATGTTAAATGCATTGAGGCATGGCGAGTTGGACCAGGACACAATTGCCAATTTCTATAAATTGAGTCGAAAAGTTACCTATACCGACGGCTTAGAGCCCACCGAGCTTTACCCCACCCGTGAGGAGGTAAAAAGGGCCAACAATGTTCGCCTTTCCCAGCTTCAAACCCGCTCCATCACATTCACTGCGCAAGATAGCACCAATGATCCGAATAAATTAAAAATGCTTGAAAATCTCATGTGTGAAAAAGTACTTCAGCTTAAGGAAGGCGCCCAAGTCATGTTTATCAAAAATGTCCAGGACCTAGTCAATGGTTCCATTGGAAACGTCGTGTGTTTTTCTACACCCAAGTTATGGGAAGCGACGGAAAATGGATATCGCTATGACAGGCTAGATGTACTGGAGCCGCAAATAGTCGCTGAATTACGGCTTCTCAGCTCTCGTGTCGGACGTCCCGAAGTTCAATGGGGACCTGATGAGATGCAGCTCTACAACCTGATCCCCTACGACCGAAAGTCCATGTTTGAGGGTTTGCTCAATTTAGCATGCAAAGAGTTTGAGAACGATCTCCTCCCAGTAGTAAAGTTCAAGCTTGGAGACAGAAATGAAATAGTCAAATTGATTCCAAAGGAAGAGTTCATTATTGACATTGTGCCTAACGCACTGAGCCCCAGCAACCAGATTGTGAGGACGCAATTACCGTTATTGTTGTCCTGGGCAATGTCTATCCACAAAGCCCAAGGGCAAACCATTGACCGTCTAAGAATTGACTTGAGAAAAGTTTTTGAGAAGGGACAGGTCTATGTTGCATTATCAAGAGCCATCAACAAGGAGCATTTGGAGATCTTGAATTTTGATCCCCATCGGATAACAACATCACAAGAAGTCAAACAGTTTTATAAAGGGTTAGAACAAGTACAGCATTAGGTCTCTTGTGGACATATTAATATAGTAATTGGCATGGAGGTTTAGTAATTTGCAGCCGTATTCTGCATCGGTGCACCCGTACTATGATTCATTTTGCGAAATTTTCAGATCTGACAATCATGTTTGCTGATTCAAGTGGAGACGATTTAGGCTACAATGGATTTCCCGTATCTCTAAACTACTTTTCTGGGCTTCCAGATGTTAGTAGTCTTGAAAACTCGAACTTGGTGGTCATATTCAAGTCGCTCATGAAAAAAGACTCGATTACAAAGGAAAAGTCACTAAATGATTTTTCAAATATCATCGATGAAGAGTTGGTCAAGGATGAACATTTGGTAGTATCTTGGCTCCAAATGTATCCCAAGTTGGCCATAGATAACTCTCGCAACGTTAGGATGTTGGCTCACTCAATTCAAGCTAGTATACTCAAGAACATCGGAGGCAAGTCGTTTGCGAAATACTTGAAAACATGTCTTCCAGTATGGCTCTTGGGAATATATGATCCCGATAAAGGTGTCGCCAATGCAGTTTACAAGGGGCTCTTGGAAAGCTTCCAAAATGACAGTGACAGGGTCAATGTCATAATATGGGGTATCTTCAAAGACTCTATTCTCAATTTCATCCACACTGTTATATGTCAGGAACTACCAGAGAGCCTTTCGGACTCAAGGTACACAAAGCAAGAAGACTCGCAAGCCAAATATGAACGGGTGCTTGGCGCAGCAGTTTCAATGTTGATAAAGATCATCTCTCTCATTGAAAAATCAGAAGTAGCAGTCGAACTTGGAGATACCAGTTCAGAAGCAGTGGCTAAGTCGTTGAATCTGGAGAAGCTTTGGGATTACCTCGGCTCCTCTTTGGATAAGAAAACAATGAACTTACAGTTGTTCAAGTCGTTGCTTTCATTATTGAAGGTTACATTTTCTGCATCCAGCACATTCATGACTGTTATACCAGATATCAAATCCCTTTACAAGCTAACCAGCAAAAAGTTCATCAAGCATATCAAGCTTTCTCCCAAATCGTCCATCATGTATTCGTCGTTCATTCTACAATTTTGGGATACTATTGTAACATTAACAAGATTTCCTTCGAATTCCTCATTGAGAATTAAGAAAAATTTCTGGGAACTTGGAGGCAGCAAGTCGATGTCGAGACTCACCGACTACTTGCGAGTGGGAAGTTGTAGGCTGGATCCTATCTACTACACAGTTTTGTCTCATTTTTTTGAAGCATATACCAAAGTGGAATTATCAAAAGACAGCGACGTGAGATTGCTTGATCTTGAGAGTATTAAGGACGCAAAGTTAGTGTTATTACAGATATTGCTTCCACAATTGCAGTCCATTCCAGAGAGCTACAAGCGCAGCTGTGTTGATTGCATTTGGAAAGTTTTGGGGTTGTGCTCTTCTGAGGTTCAAGACAATTTAGCAGAACCCACTCTCATTTCATTTGCTGTTTTATTGCGTCAAGCCAGTCTTGAGGATATCTTCTCAAAGGTCCCTACTAGCATCAAGGAGACTATAAGCAAAGAATTGGTCAATGTCGGGTCAAATACAGTGAAAGAGATCACTTCAGGTAGTACCGACGGAAAACTCGATTTTATTGACCAAAAGTACAATTTAAAAGATTTTGTACCTTCCTATACAACTTTGCTCTCCAATGCTGTGAAGGCTGATATCATAGGTGAAGATAGCTTGGCATCGTTCTTGCAAGACCTTATGAATGCGATTGATAATGACGGCTGCGACGATCGATATGCATTTGAAACTTTTGTTTCTGCGGTGAAAGAAGCACTGCTTGTTGCAAATGGAGCTTTGAAAGATAATCTCTCTGATTTTGTTCAGACCATTCCGTCGTTTGTGGAGCCTGATTTTTTGGATGTGCCGCTTGATTTCCTTCTTTACATTTCCTCTTCGAACGCCCCATTATTCCAAGGATTGAAAACTTTCGAGGCTATCAACGATTGTTTTGTAAAGATCTCCATGGTAGATGAGTCTAAGTCTACCGCTGTCTTATCAAAAATTCAAAAACTGTCGATCGATCTCTCCAACTTTCCCGATATCTACCAATATGTGGTGGAACTCACAAAACGAAACGACTTATCGCATGAGGAACGGTCTGCTGTGCATGGAACTATGAACGACAAGAGCATTTTGGAATCTCTGTTGAAGAATGCTGACTTCAACGACGAAACTTCACTGGCTTTTATCACACAAAGTACGCAAAATGGTCATATCGAGACAACGATAAAGTCTATTAAAGTCGATGAAACCAACACGAAGAACTTGACTCGTGTGCTACTGTATGCATGGAAAAGTGCTGGTGAAGTTGACTCCAGTACATTTTTGAAAGTTGCAATTGACTCAGAATTGAATGGTCTTTGTCAAACGACTTTGCACTCGATAATCTGCGATGAGACCATGAATTGCAACTACGATGTTCTCGCTGGTATAATAACGAACCATGGCTCTGATACTTTCCTTGACTCGGTAATCAGCACAATCGAAGCCAGATTCAAAAAAGCAGCGAAAAACATCAGCATCGCCAACTTGTCTATGGGAAACCAATTGCAACACAATGCTCTTCTTTTCCTTGACGCTGACACTAAAAGCAACGTTTGTGAGCTTGACTCTGCTTTACTATTGTACTCAAAATTTGTATCTGTACTCATCAGAAACAAGAAGACTTCTGTCTTGAGAGTTGGCTTGTTTCTCGCAGAGTATGTCCATGACTATTTCTTTCTTGTTAGCAATGGTGGACCATTCTCATCAAGATCAGAGGAGTACGTCGATGTGAGGGAATCGCTATTAAGCGCAGTATTGGCTATCTGCAATTTCACTTATGACTCGCTTTTAGAGTACCTTAATACCGGTGACTCAAAAGAAGAAGTCTTGTGCCAACTAGGAACGATATTGGATGACGATCAGCAAGATTTAACCTTCAAGTTCTATGCTGCCAGATCACTCAGCATCATTCTTCAGAACATTATTAACGCACAACCGCTTTCGGTGGTTGATTCTGCCGCTGACATCAAGTTTAAGCTGGTCCTTAAGAATCCTTATAAATCGGCAGTTGTACTCTCGAGCTTCAAAAAGTTTGTTCACCAGTCAAAGAAGTTCGATAGGGTGAAAAATATCGTCATGTCAGAAATATTGGGAGTCAGGGACTCTAGTAAGGCTGTTAGTAGTGGCCTTGTATGGCTATCTCTTTCCAACAATTTCCTTGAGGCTGATGGTGACGAGGTTGGCAATGTGGTACCGCTTCACAGACTCAACATGATTCTTGGTCAAATCTCAAACTGGCTAGAGTCTGAAAGTGCTTATGATGATTCCTTCATTCCACTTCGATGTCAAATTGCAAGGTTCTTCACTGGCTTAATTACCATTGAACCATCAGTGCCAGATAAGTTGTACGAATTGTCTTGCAGTTTGATTTCTGATAACATGGCTTCAGCATCCTTAGAACCACTGGCTTTACACTTGAGATACTACACCTTGAAATTGGTCAAGGCGATGTTGAATGTTCCTACTTCTGAGATACATTTTGATATCTCATCTCTTACACAAGACGTCTTGGATTTGTTCTTAAGTCAAGAAGTCCAGCAGTATGACGATGTCGTGTCTAATGTCCCAACTACCTTGTGTCATGAACAATGCTTCCAATTGCTTAGTCGTTCAAAAATTACGCCTGCGACCATTGGCGATAGATCCGAGCAGATTGAGCAGGTTTTTACCAAATCGTCTTCTCTCATGTTCCAGAGATTGGCTGCACGAATGCTTCTGGAGTATATTATAAAGTCCCAGTCTGACTTTGTTGTTGAATATCAATTGCTGAGATCTAAAATTGCAACCGAAACCGATGAAAATTCGAAAGCGAAGCTCCCAGACTACTTGATTAAAGCGGTGACTATCAGTGAACCGATTTCACTTCTTGACGACGCCGAGCCTTCGGATGCCTTCAGATACTTGTGGAGCTGGCTTTTGATTTTCGATCACTTTAGGGATATCACCTACTCCATCAGAAATGACTATGTCTCTCAATTGCGTGAAACAAATCTCGTGGAGAAGCTTTTGGATTCCATATTTTTGACAGTTGACGTATCGAGCTCAAAGATTTCTCGAATTCTAGTGACAGAGGGAGATACTAAGAAGCAAAAAATAGACTCCAGCAAAAACTTGCTTCCCAAATATGAAGTAGCCGTTGGACATGGAGATTCGGCTCGCGAAGAAATCGAGTTTCTTGCACTTCACCTATACTACTTATGTTTCACTTTTATCGGGTCTTATATTCAGAATTGGTATAATGGAATTCGAGACAGACTGCTTAAGCAGAGTGTGGAGCGGTTTTCAGTGAAATTCGTTTCTCCACTCGTCATAGAGAGAATCCTTCAACTGGTTATCAAGTCTAAAGACTCATTATCGAAAGATGAGAATACCACTGTTAAAGTCAATGCAGTTTCCAACGAGATCAAAACTGTATTCAACATTGATGAGCAAACAATGGAGATGGTCATCAAAGTTCCTGAGTCGTATCCTTTGTCTCTGGTTCAAGTCAATGGCCCTATGCGTTTGGGAGTAAAAGAGAATCAGTGGAAAGCATGGCTCTTGGCTTCTCAACGAATTATAAGTCTTGTGAACGGCTCGATCACCGAAGCTATTGAACTATTTATCAAGAATGTGGATCTCCATTTCTCAGGTTTTGAAGAATGTGCCATTTGCTACTCCATTCTCCATCAGGACCATTCGCTTCCCTCAAAGGTGTGCACCACCTGTCTGAACAAATTCCATTCAGCTTGTCTCTACAAGTGGTTCAAGAGTTCTGGTGCCAGTACGTGTCCATTGTGTCGGTCTGCATTCAATTTCCGTAGACAAGTGGTCACATGAAGTGTGTAAAGTAATATAGTTGAAGTTGCAAAATTCTCAAATAATGAAAATTGCAAAATAAAAAAAAATTGCAAAACAAGAAAAATCAGAAAATATCAAAAATTCGTAAATTCGTAATTATCAGTGACCGAGACTATACACCTTATTCCGTCTATCTATCTTCCCAGAGGTTTGGCCCAGGGAACACGGGTCATAGAGATATTCGATGCCGTAGTGCGAATTCCAGTACCTCCATTGATCATTCCTGGAAGAACTGTTTCTGCTTTTTCCTCTGCTTCACTCGTGGGTAGCTCTTCGTTTGTATCCATGTCTCTCCACGGATAGAGAACACCTCCAAACCAAAAGTGTTGCACAACTGGAAATTTTGAGAAAACGTCGTCTTCATACATTTTCAAGAGACCTTTCAACACCTTTTCCCACTGGTATACAGTAGTATGAATATCGTAAAGAAACGACGAATGCTCGTAAAATGGACCCTTCTTTATGCGATGTATGAATGCTATAGCATTCACGTATAGGTTGTGTTCCTTGTACTGTTCCATTACTTGATTTGTCAAGACCAGTTTAACAGTGGGTGCCGAACCTGCAGTGACATTATTGAATTGTGCTGCTCCCAAGATATATATCAAGTGGAAATGATCATCCAAACCCCATGCTCCGTGGGAACCTGCTGGCTCCAAAGTGTACTCAACTATGAGTCTTCGAACAACATCGTAGTACCTGGCAAATATAATGAGTATGTCAACACCTCTAATCTCTGAAAAGGGGACGACTTTAAACCTATCCAAAGCTCCCAAAAACGCAAGAAATGAAAGCTCGTGACCAGTGCCGTAATCGAGTCTAATTTTGGATCCGAACGAATTCACAAAGTAGTATTGGAGTTCATCGAGAAACTGAGGAAAGTCATTACCTTCCAAATCTGACGGTCTGGGAACCCAATTGACCAATAGTTCACGTGCTTGGCCCTGGATCTTGTCGTGCCAGGTTCTGCTGGCCATATTTCCAAATCTTCGGGGCCCAGTGAGCGGTGGGGTGGAGTCGGTGATCTTGTCAATGTCATTCAACAACCCTATAATGTTGGTTGCCGCATTTGTTTCGGCAGATTTATCCTTTTCTGGAGCGGGCAATTCTAGTTTCGGAGCAACTTCTGTCACATCCAGCTCTCTAGTGACGATTTTGGGGTCAAGATAACCCTTTGGAATATCGATTCCTTTTATTTTTTCAAGAATGGAAGCTATGGCCAAGTTGAGATTCTTGTAGCCAATCGACCTCTTGAATCGAGGAATGTCTGATGCAATCACAATCTTTTTAGTGGGCGGAGACCATTGGAAAGACATGCTGTAATGTTGATAAAGACTACAAATTGAGAGAAGTAGACGTATTGTATGCAGGACCATAGAATGGCTGCAACAAATTCCTATATTAGCAATATTAGCAATATGTCAAGCAGTGGACCGGCCGAGCCTGCTAGTAGATTTCTTGAGAGGTATTTAGCGTTAGAGGACGCTTATGATTCCGCCTTGACGGAAATTGGATGATTTCACTGTCGCAATCGGATTCCTCACTCTGGCTTGCAACTTCAATTATAACACTATTGGTCAGTGCCTGTTCTGTAGTATGGGAAGTACTGGAGCTAGGGACCATAAAATCGTCATCTGTATTCGTCTGAGTGGCTGGTTTGACGGGAGAGCTTTCCGGTGATATCATGAGCGCATGTGCCTTTCCAGAGCGTTTTCGCTTGGGAGGGCTCGAATATGTGGATTGATTTTGCCGTTTTTCGGAGGAAAGTTGTGGAATTGAATTAAATGAAGTTTTCATTTGGCTGTAGTTGTTCAGGGGAGTATGTATCTCAAAAGATTTTGGTTGGTTTGACTCATCGACGAAAGGATCTGTATCCTTGACCTCTGGAGATGGTGAGCGGTTGAAGAAGGATGTTACTAGCAGCTGGTTGTTTTCGGAGCTCTTTTTCTTTCGGCGTCTTGGAGAAGTCGCTGGACCCGCAATTTTCATTCCTAGGGTGTCCAAAGTAGTCAGTTGCACTTTCTTCGGAGAGTGCTTTATGGACCGATTAATGTAGACTTCGTCAAATTCGTTGAGTAGATTTCGATTGACCAAACCTATAAGGTTTCGAGGGAGCCAGATTATCTCTGGCTTTTCCATTTGGCTCGCGGATTGCGATTCTTCTGAGCTCTCCATAGCTTCATCGAAGAGCACTGCCTGTAACGCTCGGGGAAAATATCTCACCATACAAAATTCCTCGTCGTCAATCTGCTTCTGGCGGGCGATAGTTATACCACGACATACAGAAGGGCTGTACTTTGCTCTCTCAAGAATACGAGGTAGGATGCTTTTTAGGCGATAACGATAGACGCTGGGCAAATAAGACACCTTGTTTTTTTGGTGGACATGGTCCAGAGTACTTTCGAAGCTGTTCCTTTCGATTTTGACGTAGCCATATTTGGACGTAAATGTGACAAGCAGGCTTCCGATGGTGGTTTCACTATCCAACATATTGAACCGCGGAACAACTTCTACCCAAGTTTTATCAGCTGGAAGAAGTGGAAGGCATTGTTGAACAGGAAGTAGCTCATTGGATCCGGCTTCCGTTTCACAATTACTCAAGGCAGCAGACAGGAATTTGAACAATCGAGGACCAACGATGGGAAAGAGGTACAAGAGAACGTAGGTTTCCTCTATGAGAACACCATACGGTAGCTTCACCCTTCTGCCAAAGACATCGCGAGGACGTTCAGCAATAGCCTTGTTAAGCTGAGACACAAAAATTGCTAGTTTTTCTTTTCTTTGTTCCAGAAACCTGATGCGATTATACTGCTGAAAGACATCCAGTGAAGCACCATCCACAAAGCAGTCCACCAATTTCTGAGAAAAGTCAGGAAGCTCGATAGGCTCTTCCTTTATCTTCTTTTTGCTTTTTGTGGGAGATTTATGGAAAATTGCGGCATGAGGTGTACCACATAAAGCGATCTTGACGGCGTTTTGAAGACCCAATCTGTCTGTACCGCTGGAATAGTCACCACCCATGAGTGTAGCTATGAGAACCAAGCGATTTCGGTCAAGACCAGTATTTTCGGTGATTTTTTCCATATGAACCGGGGTGACAAGGTAATCCTTATTATCCTGTGGTGCTTTCTTGAGAGGAGAAAAGACGTCTTCCTTATACCTGTTGAAGTTGCGGAGCACTTTCGTGGCACCAAATACCCACACATCTGTGTCATTTGTGACCACGTAGTCCACAACTCCACAACGCTGGAGCATAGCACATTCTGCTTCTGCTTCACCAGGTGCACGAACATACTCTATACGACTTTCATTTAGTCGTTCAATCAACTTTTCAGGAAGTCTTTCGCCTGTAGAGTGGTCATGGTACTTCAGGCGAAAGTTACGAAGTTCTGAGTCGTAGTCGTAGTCCTCCGCTAGTGCCCCGTTCCGCAATTTATTTGGCTTGAATTTTCCATCGAAAACAACAACATAAGAAACATTTAGTGACGTGAGATAGAGTAGTTTTGCCATGAAAGTACGAATGGTGGCTATATCAGTATCCACCTGCACGTCGTCCTTGACATCATTTCCAGCAAGAAACAAGAACATATAAGCATCGATTGCAAAACGAGGAGGACGGCCATTTTGAGAAATGAATCTGGAAACAAATACTGGAAGGGTTTGGCGGTTTTCGAACCCGGGGTTCAAGATGGACCACAAGTCAGCTATCCCCATGTGAAGCAGCGGAGCGGACCGCAACTATGGATGGCTATAAGTGATTCGCACCGATTATAAGAGTAGCTTTTCGCACCGATTCATTTCGCACCCATTGAGACTGAGATTCGCACCAGATTCGCACTCGATTCTCCCACAAGTTTCGCACCCATTTTCGCAGAGGTTATTCTTTCTCCACAAATTGGCCCCATCTCACCATAAAAACTATATCCCCACGCCATGCAAGTGGGTCAGCTACTCTGTGGAGGGTTCGAGGGTGCCACGGTTACGCCACAAGCGTACCATTTGATCGTGGATCTTCATATTTCCACCATGATTTTGTCGAAGAAGAATGCTGTTTCTGTCCAGCAGATGGCCAAACTTATTCAGGATTTACAATACATAGCTTTCACACGAGGAAACTACAAGTATCCGCTAATGTTTGCCATAGATGAAGAAGGAGGCATGATGAACTCGCTTTTCGATCCGGAAAACTTGACCCAATTTCCCTGTGCCATGGGGTTGGCTGCAACGGGGAACACCGAATTGATTTATGAGGCACTGAAGGCAGTGGCGACAGAACTCAAACACATTGGGTTTCTGATCATCCTTGGACCCGTTTTAGACGTTGTCACTAAACTTTCACACCAACTAGTGGGTGTGCGCAGTTTTGGAACTACCCTGAAAGTGTCACCCGGTACGGAATGGCTTGTGCTCGAGGTCTTCAGGACGGTGGTCTTATTACTATGGGCAAACATTTTCCTGGAATTGGAAATGCCACGGTAGACTCGCTTCTTGAACTACCTATGGTGACCGATTCCATCGACTCGATCAGAAGACTCAATTGTGTTCCTTTTGCCGAGTTGATCAAAGAGGGGGTGCTAGATGGGATCAGTGCTGCTGGCGCTGGTGTCCCAACCATAAGTCCTGACGAAGTCCATGCCTGTTTATCGCCAGTCGTGCTCAACCAGCTTCTTCGTCAGGAGCTCAAATTCGACGGTGTGGTGATCAGTGAATGCCTTGAAATGGACGCTTTACATCACTCGGTTGGTTTGGGTCAAGGGGTCATTTTGGCGGTGTTTGCAGGCTGTGATCTCGTCATGGTCTGCCACGACCCAAATCTACAGAATGAAGCCGCCGACTCGTTGGAGAAGGCAGTTGCGAACGGAAACCTCGACGAGGACATCGTGAATGCCAGTCTTGAAAGAATCGAAAAACTTCAAAAAAAGCTTCCTAAATGGTCAGAAATATTCCCCCAGGGCCTGCAATCCGCACAAGAAGCTCCATCTTTGTTCAGAGAACAAAATCCATCCGACTGGATGATGCACCAGAAACTATCCAAGCAAGCATACAAGAAATCCATCACTCTCGTTCGAGATTACGCCGAATCACTTCCATTAACAAAACACCTACAGAAAGACGACAACTTGCTTCTTTTGACTCCTCTTCTTTCTCCCATGTACACTCTGGAAAGTGAGAAAGGAGACAAGGAAAAGACTCTATATTCCGGCGAAGAAGTATTTCAAAAATTCGGAGACCTCTTGGCGAACCATAACCCTAACAATACCTTCAATGTCCTCCACACCACCTACACTGCAAATGGACTCACTTCCTTACATGAATCGTTGATAGAGAGCTCGAAAGCCGTTATTGTCGTGACATCTGAAGCATCGAGAAATATGTATCAGATGGGAATTGTCAAATATGCCTCGATTTTGTGTGGTGCCAATCCTTCCTCGTTCAACAGCAACAATTCTGCGAATCCCGAAACTTATACTCATCTTTCGAAGCCACTCATAATCGTCGCAACTCTGACGCCATATGACTTTTTTTACAATAAGAATATTGGAAGTGCATACTTGTGCTGCTACGACTATACGGAGAATGTGTTTGTGGAACTAGTATCTATTTTAATGGGTGAAGATGCACCAGAGGGCTGTATACCAGGTGAGAGAAAGTTCATAAGCCGAGCGAAAAAGAGAAGGATAACAGACGAAGACCTGATGACGAAATCTAGGAAAAGCTCAGTTCCTCAACGCAAGTGGCTTGTGGACGAATTTTCACTCGAAAGAGATTGGAAAGGTTTGGTCACTCTCTGGAAGAACAATGGCCCTTTTCTACAAGGCCGCCCGGATACCGTGGATTATCAAAGTTTGGGATTTTTCAAGAGACTTTATGTGCTCTTATCGTCGGCTCCGAATCAAAAGCACTTTGTTGTGAGGAACTCTTCCTTTAATATCCTATATGGAATTGTATTGACTTGGATAGACGAGTCTCAGAATGTTCCGTTGGATGGAGTGGTTAGAGATGAGACCGATGAATCCTACAAGAAGGTTGGAAGTATTTTGTATATTCTTGTGGACAAGACAAAACGGTTCCAGAGCATAGGCAAGAATCTTCATGCCAGAGCAATGAGACATCTCATACAGGTGGAAAAATGTACCTCGGTGACCTTGGGATGTTCTTTTCCTCTTTTGGCACTCCCAGGTACTGTTTCCGACAAAAGGTGGTTTCATTTTTCGAGAGTGAGTCGTGGGGATTGAAGTCTACTCCATTAAAAAAGATTATGGTGCTTCATGATCTTGGATCTTGGCTGGTTCCAAAGAAAATATTCAGAGAGCTTATGATAGTTGGGGTTCGCTTTGATATTTGCAGCGATCCTGAAGAGCTCTTGCGAATGATATCTCGAAGTGAGCAGTATTCGGAGACTCTACATGTGAAGAATATCTACTTGGAAGCCATCAAATATGTTCAAAACCAATCCACCTTCGAAACGAAGATCATTACAGCGCTCGAACCAACAAACCAGAATGTTATCGGCAGTATTGTACTTTTCACCAACCGATCGCAGATGAGCAAGTTTTACCCTTTCATGGACGAGGTCTTGACAACGAAATCTCCCCTGCCCACAAGCAAACAGGAGGTTGTAGGTGCAATAATGTGTCCTGTGATTGACCCATCATATTCCAATTTAACAGAAATTTTCAAGTTTGGGCTTATTTGCAGTGGAATCACTTTTTTGAAATCGATTTTTCACGAAAATGAGAATGTTGAAATTTCACAATGTATCATGTTGGGTGTGGGAGACGATAATAAAAGCAATCTTGGCGGGATCCAGGAGATTGGTTTCCAGGATTGGAAGGTATTCACCGACAATTTTGATACCAGAACTGTTGAAAGACGCTCGATGACGCAATGAAGCCCTGCCCGTAACATTTTTAGACCTGTGCCCCACTTTGCCCCACATAACGGTTCGCAGGGTTGCATCGTGCGATAATTTTTTTTTTTCACTATCTGGGATGCGTGCTCTAGGGTGCAAATGTAACATCGGCTTGGCAACAAATTCCGACACGAAAAAGTATAAGAGCACAGCGAAAGAATTTAAGAGCTATGTCGTCGAAAAGTAGCATAGACTCTGCACCAAGCATTGACAAAAATGAAAAAAATGGAATTGAAAAAGAATGCGGCAATGAAAATAATGAACAAAATGGTAGCTTGAATCAAGGAAAACCGTGGAATGACAAACAAATTGTCTCGTGGATTCCTCCTTTTTCCTATTCGACTTCACAGATAGTTCTTCTTTCTTTCGTTTGTTTCATGTCGACTGGATTGTATAACAGTCTTTCAGGGCTTGGAGGAGCCGGAATTGACGACATTGGCGTCGCCAACAATGCCAATGTGGCTTTGTATTGTACTTTCGCAACGGTGGGTTTTTTTGCTGGAACAATTTGCAACACTTTGGGAATAAAATTCTGCTTGGCTTTTGGCGCCTCGGGTTACACTTTATACAGCGGCAGTTTACTATGTTGGAACAAGACCTCAAACGCTGGATTTGTCATTTTCTCAGGTGCATTGTTGGGAGTATGTGCTGCTTGTCTCTGGGCAGCGCAAGGAACCATCATCATGAGTTATCCACCGGAACATCGAAAAGGAAGAGCCATTATGATTTTCTGGATTATATTCAACATGGGAGCTGTCATCGGTCTGATCATCTCGTTGGCAAACAATATTCATAGCGTGCAAACGCTGGTGAGCGATACCACATTTGCTATATTTATTGCGTTGATGGGCTTGGGAATTGTACTTGCGCTTTTCTTGCTCCCTATTCATCTTGTTTGGAAGGATCATGTGGGTGGACAAAGAGTGTACGTTAAGGAATATCCCAACTGGAAAAAAGAGTTGGTTCAATTGTTCAGGACTCTTTATCGAGAGCCTCGAGTGTTCTTGGTATTTCCCATGTGCTTTGCTTCCAATTGGTTTTACACCTACCAATTCAACGACGTCAATGCGGGTAGATTCAACATACGGACGAGATCTCTCAACTCGTTACTCTACTGGATTATGCAGCTGGTGGGTGCAATTTTGTTTGGAGGACTTTTGGACTGGAAAAAATTCGACAGAAAAACCAGAGCCAAACTAGGATGGGCAGCGCTATTCATTCTTACTATGGCAATCTGGGGAGCTGGTTTGAAGTTTCAGCTTCTGTTCACTCGCGAGTCTGTCAAAGAAATGAAACCAATTGACTTTACTGACTCCAATTACGTGGGACCTGTGATCTTATATGTCTTCTATGGCATATATGATGCCGTGTGGCAGACCTACATCTACTATCTTCTCGGAGCTTTGTCCAACAGTCCCAAAAAAGCTGCTCTCTACGGCTCAATGTATAAGGGTATCCAGAGCGCCGGTGCAGCCATTGCTTGGAGACTAGACTACTATGAGATTCCATACTTGAATATGTTTGGAAGTTGCTGGGGACTTCTTGGCGGATCGTTGCTCATTGCAGCACCTCTTGTGTTTTATCAAATCGAAAATCATACAGTTGAGGAAGACGATGATATTAATTTGACATTAACGGTTGCAAAATCGGAGTCAATTCATCTCGAACAAGCGGCTTGAGCCTCGGAGTGGGTGTCCGGGTGCCCGGCGTTTCGCGGTTCCAGGCGCCGTGAATGGATTGCATGTGCTGCAGCGAAGGTGGAGAAGGAAAAATGGGGTAGAGAAATGTAGGTTTCGTAGCCACAAATATATGAATCAGTCAAGCAACTGTGTAGTTTTGGAGGTTAGTTACGCTTGCTTAACGGTAAATCGGGCATCATCCCTTCACCCGATACCGATACCCGGGTGACCACGGCTCTTACATAAGCAGAAGCGCCAAATGACATCAGCCGGAGAATGTCGGAATGGCTTAACTATGAGGAGTTCCGAAACTTCCCGCTAAACTCCAGAGTTTTTGTGGGGAATCCTGCAGGCAGGCCAATTTTTTTCCCTTGCTCCGGGGTGAGCCCAGCCCCGGATTTTTGGTATAAAAGGCCCAAAGTTTGCCATGGAAAACTGCAAAATAAAATGACTCCTCCAACTGCAGTGGAATCTTCTATCAACTTTGGTGGTCACCCCACCATAAAAACTACTCAGGATCCATTGGTAAAGCAATTATCTTTGGTTAATGACACAATTATTCGTCATAATGCTCCTCCACCAACTCTTTACGAAGATGGTTTGTTGGAGAAGGGAACCACTATTTCATCTACTGGTGCCTTGATGGCCTACTCTGGTAAGAAGACCGGTAGATCTCCCAAGGATAAGAGAATTGTCGAAGAAGAGACCTCCAGTGAACACATTTGGTGGGGACCAGTCAACAAGCAAGTTGACGAATTGACATGGAAAATTTCCAGATCGAGAGCATTGGATTACTTGAGAACCAGAGAAAAGTTGTTCGTTGTGGACGCTTTTGCCGGATGGGATCCAAGATACAGAATCAAGGTGAGAATCATTTGTGCTAGAGCTTACCATGCCTTGTTCATGACCAATATGTTGATCAGACCAACTCCCGAAGAATTGAAGAACTTTGGTGAGCCGGATTTCACCGTTTACAACGCTGGTCAATTCCCTGCCAACGAGCACACCAAGGGTATGACTTCGTCTACTTCTGTGGAAATCAACTTTAAGGCCATGGAGATGGTGATCTTGGGTACTGAGTACGCTGGAGAAATGAAGAAGGGTATTTTCACAGTGATGTTCTACTTGATGCCTATCAAGCACAAGGTTTTGACTTTGCACTCGTCTTGTAACCAGGGTAACGAAAAGGGAGATGTCACCTTGTTCTTCGGATTATCTGGTACTGGTAAGACTACTCTTTCCACCGATCCTAACAGAAAATTGATCGGAGACGATGAGCACTGTTGGTCCGATAACGGTGTGTTCAACATTGAAGGTGGATGTTACGCCAAATGTTTGGACTTGTCTGCTGAGAAGGAACCCGAAATTTTCAACTCGATCAAGTTTGGTGCGATTTTGGAAAATGCTGTCTACGACCATGAAACCAAGGTTGTCGACTACTCCAACTCCACCATCACTGAAAACACCAGATGTGCATACCCAATTGACTTTATTCCTTCTGCCAAGATTCCATGTTTGGCTGACACTCACCCAACCAATATTGTGTTGTTAACCTGTGATGCTTCCGGTGTCTTGCCTCCAGTGTCCAAGTTGACCAATGCCCAAGTTATGTACCATTTCATTTCCGGATACACCTCGAAGATGGCAGGTACCGAAGAGGGAGTCACTGAACCACAAGCTACTTTCTCAGCTTGTTTCGGCCAACCTTTCTTGGTTTTGCACCCAATGAAATACGCCCAACAATTGTCTGACAAGATCAGTCAATTCAAGGCCAATGCTTGGTTGTTGAACACTGGATGGGTCGGAGCCTCTGCTGCTCGTGGTGGAAAGAGATGCTCGTTGAAATACACCAGAGCCATCTTGGATGCTATCCACTCTGGTGAGTTGAGCAAGGTTGAGTATGAAACTTTCCCAACCTTTAACTTGCATGTTCCAAAATCGTGTCCTAACGTTCCTTCTGAGATCTTGAACCCAACCAAGGCTTGGACTGAGGGAGAGTCTGCTTTCAACAAGGAAGTGGAGACTTTGGCTGGCAAGTTTGTGGAGAACTTTACCAAGTACGCCGACCAAGCTACCACCGAGGTCAAGGCTGCTGGACCACAGTTGTAGGAAGGGAATAACAAATATTAGCAATACAGGTATTAGGAGAAAGTGTAGACAGTATTATCTTTGATATTATGTTTGATTGGTTGCAATTAGTAATAAATCAACTTCTCTACCATGATTCTTTATATCATTACAAGTAAATTTTTTATTACAAGTATATTTCTTACGAGCAAGTTGCTTATTACAAGTAAATTGCTTATTACAAGTAAATTCCTATTGGTGAATTGCTCATGTCAAGTTGACATTATTGGCTGAACCAGTTAGCAATTGAACCAAATGACCGTTTCTTCTGAAATTCTTCCATGGTTCTTCTATCATGAGTTAGTATGAAAATTGATATTCTTTTATGAGTTAGAAACATTTCCTTAGTTGAATATTGTCAACTGTCATTCTTTCACGCTCACCTCATTATAAGCAAATTAACATTCCATTCATAAATTATCGTCAGTTGGACTCTTCCCGGACCTCTCGCTATTTTTGCTTATGGTTCTATTGTTTAAGCCCCTATCTTCAAATAATCTTACTCAAAGTCTAATGTGAACTACGGTGAATATACTCTAAAAGGAAGAAGATTAGAGGATAATTATACTATTATAGAATGGTCCATGCTTATAGCCATGCTTAGTCCATGTTTATAGTCCATGCTTATAGTCCATGTTTATAGACCATGTTTAAAGCCCATTCTGCCATGTGATGTTTATAGCTTTTTTTTTTTGTGTTTTGGCCGTTGATTATAGCAACATCTATTATTGGTGACGAGGGGATTAGCGAGCGCCTGCATAGAGCTCGAACAACGAACGAAGCCGCTTCTATTCCGCGTGAATGTGGGGAACGTACCATGCAGCTAGATCATGCGAGCAAGAGGGCTAAATTGCAATAACGTTTTATGTCAACGGCCCAAAACAGATTTTTATCATATAAACATCCACATGTCAACCATACCAAAAAATTGAACGCAACATTACGAGACATGAAATTATTTAGCCACTGTGTAGGTCGAGTTCAACGCCAATGCACTCGACGGGACTTAAGTCCGCATCGTGCATGGATTACACATCAGATTCCACATAGTTAACACGACAAATGCTAGCAATTCACATGCCGATGGCGGACATAGCCTGCAGATAACCCGGGTGGTATCGCAATCCGTGCCTATCTGCAGGACACTCCGGCACTTGATTGCATCCCCACCTTTAGTATATTAATACCCAGATTCGCCGTCGATATGTTTTACGTTTAACGTTGATTCTTTGGTAATAATGTTTGACGTAGACACAGTTCAAAATTTTCTTACCAGCTGGTATGGAATCCTTCTTGCTGTATTCATTGGATATAATGTGATTGATTTTATTAGGGTTCAATTTGTTATGAAGAAGTTGGGATGTGTGACTCCTCCAGTTGAGCTGGATGGATTTTTTGGTTTCAAGCTTTTGTACACTTCGTTGAAACACAAGAAGGAAGGTACACTTGTGAATTTCATCAAGGAAAGATTCGAGACGGTTGGCAAAGATACCTTCAAGTTTAGAATTGCCGGTACTCCGGTTGTCACCACGAAAAATCCAGAAAACATAAAAGCACTTTTGGCCACCCAGTTCAACGATTTTGCGTTGGGAACTCGCCATGCTCAGTTCAAGCCGTTGTTGGGAGACGGAATCTTCACTTTGGATGGCAGTGGATGGAAACACTCTCGTGCGATGTTGCGTCCTCAATTTGCCCGTGAACAAGTTGCTCACGTTAAGAGTTTGGAGCCTCACATTCAGACGTTTGCCAAGCATGTTCGCAGGGCACAGGGAAGACCATTTGATGCTCAATCGTTGTTTTTCCGTTTGACGGTGGACAGTGCTACCGAGTTTTTGTTTGGCGAGTCTGTCGAGAGTTTACAAGATGAGTCGATTGGAATGGCCAAAAATGCAGTTGACTTTGACGGAAAAGCGGGTTTTGCCGAGGCTTTCAACACGGCTCAAATTTACTTGTCGATTCGTTCGTTGGCACAGAAAGCATATTTTTTTGTGAACAATAACGAATTCAGAACTGCCAACAAAAAAGTTCACAAGTTTGCCGACTACTACGTCCAAAAGGCTTTGAACTCGAGTCCCGAGGAGTTGGAAAAACACTCGCAAGACGGCTACATTTTCTTGTACGAGTTGGTGAAACAGACCCGCGACCCTCATGTGTTGAGAGACCAATTATTGAATATCTTGTTGGCTGGCAGAGACACAACTGCTGGATTGTTGTCGTTTACGTTCTTTGAGTTGGCAAGAAACCCCCAGGTGTGGCTGAAGTTGAAGGAGGAAATCTATGAAAAGTTTGGTCAGGGAGACGATGCTCGTCTTGAAGATATCACGTTTGAGTCGTTGAAGAAATGTGAGTATTTGAAGGCATTGTTGAACGAGGTGTTGAGATTGTATCCTTCTGTGCCTCAGAACTTCAGAGTAGCCCAGAAAGATACCAGTTTACCAAGAGGTGGAGGTCCCAACAAAGACCAACCCATTTTCGTTTCAAAGGGCCAAACCGTCACCTACACCGTATATGCCATGCACAGAGACGAGCAATTTTACGGTAAGGATGCCGAGGTGTTCAGACCCGAGAGGTGGTTTGAACCCGAGACAAGAAAGTTGGGATGGGCTTTCCTTCCATTTAACGGAGGACCAAGAATCTGCTTGGGACAGCAATTCGCATTGACGGAAGCATCGTATGTGATTGCCAGATTGGCTCAATTATTCCCCAACTTGGCCAGCCATGATGACGAGTACCCACCCAGAAAGGCATCGCACTTGACCATGTGCCATCAAAGCGAGGTTAAGATCTCTTTGGCTTAGTGCCAACAGCCCGGCGAGATCACTAGCGTAGTATGACATTAATAAGACACACGGAATGACGAAAATAAATTTTCCTAGTGTTACCGATTCAGCCTCGTCCGCTTAGCTTTACTACAACTATTAATATGACTTCTTGGCCGAGGCCGAGGCTGATTCTAAGCCAGTTAACTTTAATAATTATATGACTCAGATTACAAGTTTCAAATCTGAAATTTTTCATTGGTTAATTTCACTTTATACAAGAGTTGGGGTTAGCCGCAATGCGCATATACGACGCAACCGGACTAATTCAAATTGTTGGATCCCCCACGGCTTTATCGGCCGTTTCGGCCCGCGCATTTCGCACGCGGCTTGCATAATCAGGCGTTCTGACGTTTCACAGCTCCATTGGGTATTTTTGCGCTGAGCAGCTCCAGCAAAAAAAGCCACTTGCCCCAGATTACAATGTCCAGCGCGAGAAAAAGCCGAGGCGGCCAGATCGTAGATGACGCAGGGTACAAACAGCTGTTCTGACCATTTTTCGCAAAAACGCAGGTGTCGAAAATTGCGATTGATCGTGCATCGGGGCATCTCGGCATGTCAAGATTGCGATATTGTTCTTATCCCCCCGCATGCATCCCCCACCTCCTGCGGCACAACAACAAATTTTGATGCAAGCTCCCGGAGTTTTTTCCTCTCGCCGCCCCACCTTTTCAGTGCAAATCGACTTACTAGCGCGGCTGAAATTGCCCAATTAGTTTAGGTTTCTGACATAATTTTGACAGCGCCAAGACGTCACTCGACTCTCCGGGCCATGAAACTCATCGACACCAAAACAAAACAACACAACCGGCCATCCCAACGAAACCGAACAACTTCGAGCCATCCTCCAGCGGAAAAATTACCATATAAATCATTTTTCCGCTTCTTGATTCCATTGCTAACCGGACGGCCCCGAGAAGCCCCCGCATCTGTACCACTCGGAGCTCGCTGCATCCCACGCCGCACGCGCTGCACGACAAAGGTTGGAGAACAGACGTTGTGCTGCAATGGTGTGGGAAACCCGCAGAGTAGACTAAATTTCTGAAGCGACCTCCGGGCTCATCCCGCGTTGATTATGAGTTATAAATTCGGTGGCGATAATGGATTATTTTCTTCATTCTGACTTTTCACAATGGTAGCGTCAATCAAATCAGCTGGAAAATTATCAGAAAGTTCCATCAGGTCGCAGGACGACTTGGAAAAAGTTGTTGAACAGGAACAACCCAAGAAAAAGTGGAGATGGAGAGTCGATACTTCGGATGCTCCTAAAGAGATTTTCAACAGAACTTTGTACTTGTCCATTCTTGTTTTTGGTGTTCTTGGTTCTGCTCGTGGTTACGATGAGGGTAACATTTCGGGAACCCTTGCTCAAGTTTCTTTTAAGAAAACTTTTGGTCTTTCTGATCCTCACAAATCAAAAGATGAAATTGCCAACTTGAAATCTAACATTGCTGCCATGGTGCAATTGGGATCTATTGGTGGTTCTCTTCTTGCCATGTACACCGTTGACAGACTTGGTCGTATTCGTGCTCTTCAACAAGTTTGTATTATCTGGATTGTTGCTGGTATTATTCAAATCACCTCAAGAGTGTGGGACAATTGTACGCTGGAAGACTTATCGAAGGATTTGCAATCGGTCAAACAACTACTATTGGACCACTTTATACCGCTGAAGTGGCTCCTCCACAAATCAGAGGTATGTGTGGATGTATTTTTGCCGGAGCAGTGTACTTTGGTATTATGATGGGATACTTTGCCAACTACGGTACTGCTCTTCATATGCTGCCCACGTCGCAAGTTCAATGGATTGCACCTACTTCTATCAAGATTGTTTTAGCTGGATTGATTTTCATCGGTTCGTTCTTACTTTGTGTTGAAAGTCCTAGATGGTTGGTCAAAGTTGGCAAAGTTGAATTGGCTGCTAAAAACTTGTCCAAGATCAGACACTTGCCCCCAGACCATCCATACATTGTTGGTGAGGTTGCTGATATTAATGAGCTGATTGCTATTGAACAAGAAGCCATTTCAGGTAGCGGAGTTTTCGACAAAATCAGAGAAATTATTACCGTCAAGTCCGTGAGATACAGATTCTTTGCCGTGGCTACGATGTCGCAGCTTTTGGGTCAATGGAGTGGAGCCAATGCCGTGACGATTTATTCCCCAGAATTGATGGGCTTTGCTGGTTACGAAGGTGTTGAGAGATTAAAGATGACAGCCGTGTTGGGTGTGGTCAAGTTTATCAGTGCCTACGCTTCTGCTTTCTTCATTATCGATTTCTTGGGCAGGAGAAAGACATTGTACACTGGTATCACCCTTCAAATGATTTCGATTTTGTTCTTTGCAATTTTCGTCACCGTTGTTCCAAATGCTACCGAAGACGAACCTCTTCCTTTGACCGCTTCCGAAGACAGAGCAGCCAAGGCCGCTTTGGCGTCTTTGTATCTCAGTGGTGTGGGCTGGACCATGGGTTTCAACGGTATTCAATATCTTCTTGGTTCGGAAATCTTCCCATTGCGTATTCGTTCGTTTGCTCAATCTGCTATCATGGTGTTGCACTTTGCTAACCAGTACGGTAACTCCAAGGCACTTCCAAAGATGCTTCTTAGCATGCACAAGTTTGGAGCTTTCTACTTTTTCGTGGGAGTTATGGCGATCGCTCTCTTCTGGGCTTGGTTCTTTGTTCCTGAGGTCGCAGGTCGGTCTTTGGAAAGTATGGAAGATATCTTCAGCTTGCCATGGTACATGATTGGACGTAAGGGTGCTGAATTGTGTCCTGATCACTCGGAAGTTAGTAAGATCCACGTTAATAGCTCTGGGCATGGTAATGCTTACGACGGAAAGTTGGACTACGACGAGAAGACTTCGGTTCACCACGACGAGGGAAACAGTCTTATGGTGAAGGACTCGAACGAGAAGGATCTCGAGAAGGAGATCAAGAAGTAAAAAGTGTTAATATCAGTTGTATGAGTTGTTCTTAGCTTCTTTGAATCGAACTTGCTTTTATGGTGTACTATATTTGTATTTTTTGCAACCATTTTTTTTTTTGTTCATTTAACTTATATTGACCTACTCTTCATCTCGTACTCTAATTCCTATTCCTTGGGCTTCTTATTAGGTTGGTTCTTGTTGGGAAACGGCCGCTTTTTTCCCTTGTCGTTGCCCTTATCATTCTTCTTATCTTGCCCTCTATCAACTTGTGGACGGTGAACTGTAAGGGTGGACTCAGTATAAGGATGTCCTGGGGGTGATTTCGTCAGATCTTCAGGCTTGGTATTTGCAGCACCAGGGCTGGGTGATGGTCCTTTGGTCTCACCCGCTTTACCCTCCAACTTGTCAATTTTTTTGTTCAACATGCGTACTTTGATCTCAAACTTCTTTTCTGTTTTTTCTTGATATCTTCGATCTCAGATGACAATCTCTTTTCAAAGTCTTGCTTCAATTCTTCGATTTGACTCTCGTACTTTTTGACCAATTCCTCGCTGTTTGAATCACCTCCACCAAGATTTTGTTGACGAGACTCAATCTCGGTCTGCAATCTTTCGTCAAATTGCTTCTCGAGCTCTTGCTTTCTTGATTGCAATGCTTCCTCCAATTTCTTATTCTGCTTCTCTGCTTCTTGTGCAAGTAGCTGTTCCACATTGGAGTTTGAAGAGTCTCGTTTCAAGGCCTCGATTTGCTCCTCAGCCAGTTTGAGCTTCTCAGAGAACAATTTCTCCACCTCTGCCTTTTCCTTCTCCAATTGTCCACGAACCTTCTCCACCTCATCAGAAACAGAAACGTTGGATGCTCCTGATTTTTGGAGCACCTGGAGCTGTGCTTCAAGCTTTACTTTCTCCAGTTCCAACTCCTTGATGCGCTTCTCAGATTCGTCTCTTAAAGCCTTCAATTTCTGTTCACTTTCTTCGCTGTTTGGTTGTTTGTCGACCACTTCTTGTCTAGACTTCTTTTCATCTTCAAGCATTTTCTTATTCGATTCCAACTCGGTTCGCAAGTTCTCCACCACCTTCTCAAGCTCTTTCGTCTTTCCACGATGAACCAGAAGCTTGTTCTGAAACTCGTTCTTGAGATTTGTGAACCGTTTCTTCAACGCCTCAACTTCCTCCGAATTGTCTGCCGTAGAAGTCTGAGACATGTTTGCCTTGATTCGAGCATTTTCTTCCTCCAACAAACGTATCTTTTGGTCTTTTTCGTCATCTTTCTCAGCATCTTGTGTCAGCGAAACTTGAATTGTAGCCAAAGAATTTGAAACATCATTAAGCTGTTGCTCCAACTCTGAAAGCCGCTTGGCTTGAATGCGATTCTCATTTCTCAAGGTCGTATTGCTCTCACGTAAGATGTTGAGTTGCTCGAGCTGCTCCAAAACTTTCAGGTGCTCTTGGTTTGTGGAATCGAGTTCAATTGTTGCCTTCTGGCTTCTCAAAAGTTCAGAGTTTCTTGCCTCCAATTCGAGGTTTGTATGCTCCAATTTCAGACGAAGAGTGTTCACCTGTTCAGTCAACGTTACAACCTTGGCTTCGGCGCTATCCTTTTCATGACGCAAATATCTTACCACACTCGAAAGGTCCTGGTTATCAGCTTGGTCGGGGTCGGACTTTGAGTTATCAGCATTAAGTTCGAGCTGGTTGAGTAGAATGGCATTTTGTTCTTCAGCCGACGAAAGCTTGCTTCTCAAATCATCAAAGCTTTCCTGAAGATTTCGAAGAGCAACTGCCCGTTGTTCTACAGTATTGGAGAGCTCATTGTTATGATCTTCCAATGCATTTTTGGAGTTGGAAAGCTCTTCATTCAAGGAATTAACCTGATCACGAAGACTGGATATCTCTTTCTCAAGAGATTCCTTGGAATCAGCAGTGTCTTTCAACCGTCTTTCTAGGTCTGCATTGCGAGCCTCTTGGGTTTCCAAGTCAGCTCGAAGGGATTGAAGTCTGGTTTCATAATCTTGCTTCATTGTATCAAATGAATTGGCCTTAACGATAGCTTCCAGAAGCTTAGAATTCAAGCTTTGGACTTCATCCATATGTTGGGAAGTCATCTTAGAGCGCTCTTCATTTGCAGACTGTATTTCATTGCTCAACCGTTCAATTTCTTTCTGCTGTTGTGAACGCATATCATTCAACTCCGTGACCTTATGTTCGTGGTCTGTCTTGAATTGCTCAAAGGAAGCAGTGGCATCCATAAGAGCCTTTTCAGCATTCTTTGCAATAGATGAAAATTCTTGAACCTGTTGTTCGGCGAGTCTAAGTGCTTCGAAACGAGACTCATCAGCATCTCCATTGGAGCTGGCAACCTGAGCTTGCAGCAAAGCATTTTGAAACGAACTCTCATTATTGGAAGTTTGGGACTTCAATTGTTCAACCAAAGCTGTTTTCTCAGCGAGGCTACTTCTAGCCTCAGCCAACTTTTGGCTCAAATCACTAACCTGTTCCAATTTGATATACTGAGATTTCAACTCAAGTTCGGCCTGAGTTGTCAACATGGTGATTTTATCGTCACGCTCCGACAACCGCTCCTGTAATGATTGGTAGTTCTCAACCGCTTGGTTGAGTCTGGATGATATTTCAGCATTAGAAGCCTCTCTCTCTTTCAAGAGTGATTGTAAATTGGACACAAACAGACTCAAGTTAGATTTGTCTGACCGAAGACTTGCAACCTCATCACGCAACGAGCCCTGGAGTGATATAGCCATGTCTTTTTCAGTACGGAGGCCGTTAATTATAGCCTGATTTTTGGATAATTCCGAAGTGGCATCGCTCAACTCATTGGATTTGCGAATCAATAATGATTCTTGCTTGGAGGCTTGTTCCTTCCAGAATGCTATGTCACTCTTGAGTTGTTCCAATTCTTCTTTGCAGTTTTTGAGCAGCTTTTGCAGATTCGAATAGCGAACCTCAGCCATTTCAACAGCATGAACTTGAGTGTTCACCTTGATTAATAGTTCACCTCTTTGTGTGGCCTCTTCATTCAATCTAGTGTTGAGTTCATTGATTCTTTGAGCGCTGGATTCTTGAGCTTCACGTAAATTCTTCTCGCTCTGAGACAAACGTTTGCGAAGATCATCACAAACTTCATTGAGGTACCTTACTTCAGAAGATGACGCTGAAGGATTAGTACGCTCAATAGTTCTGAGCTGGTCGCGTTCTTTGGTAACAGCGTTAAGTTTGATGTGAAGACTATCGATTTCTCCTTCAAGGGTAATAATAGCCTCCTTAGCTTCTTCGATCGCTGCAGATTCAAGTTGCTCGTTATACTCTTGATCTTTTGCCTCGAGCTTCTTTCCAAGTTCACGTACAACCTTCAAAAGATTCTCGTTCTTTTGTTGTAACTCAACAATGCTGCCAAATTCAACAAGACGAGATGAAATGAGCATATCGGTATCAGTTTCATACTTCGTTTCTTTGTTTCCACTTCTTTCCAAAATATTGTCTATTGCTTTCCGCTCAGCCAGACTCAATGGCTCCTCGTCGTTATCGCGAATTCTCAGATGGATGAGATAATAGCACAATTGAGTTCCCAAATCACGACAAAGTTTCTTGCTAGAGACAAGACTGTTTTCATAGTCTGTGAGTGTAGATTTTAGTCTTCGAATTTCCTTGTCAGCTTCAGCTTTCTCGAGTCGGACCACTTCTACCTTTCCAATCATGTCCTTAAGTGAAGACTCGTAGAATTGAATTTGTTCCTGGTAACTGGCGATGACTGGCTTTTTCTCTTCTAATTCTCTCACAAAAGATTCAAGTTGACTTGCGAGTTTAGCCTTTTGGGATTTTTCGAAAACTAGCTGCTTCTTAAGCTGGTTAAATTCCACATAAAGAGAGGAAAGCGAAATTCCTTCACCAGCAATGAGCTCTGCGGTTTGCGAGAGTTTGGGCAACTCGGTGCCCTTGTGTAGTTCGGCATCCAACACTTCTTCGGTACGTTTGAGTTTCTCTTCCAATTCAGCGATTTTGTCAATTTTCTGAGACAAGCTAGATTCCAAATCATTGACTTTACCAGTGAGCGAGGACAGTACTTCCTCAACGTAGCGTTCCAACTGTTGTATATGTTCTGCTCTCTGCTCTGTTTGCACTCTCAAAAGCTCGTTCAAGTCTTCCTTGTTCTTGAGATCTTTTGCATATTTGATTTTCTCCACCTCGAATTTGGAGTCGAGACTGAGAAGTTTTGACGTTTGAGATTCGAGCTCAGCTTGAAGGTTAGCGAGAGTCTCCTTGTACGAGACATTCATTTTTTCGAGCAGCGCCTTTTGTGTTGTGAGAGCGTCAACATTTCCTGTCAAGCGCAAGTAGTCAGATTCGGCTTTTTTGAGAGACTCGGTATAGCGCAGCTGTACCTTTTGAGTTCCGATTCGAACCATTCCTTTGATCTCGCAAGTAGTTCAATTCGTTGGTGGACTTGCTGAGTTCCAATTGAATAGTAAACTTTTCATTTCGAGTATCACTGAGTTCACGAGTAATTTGGTTAAGTTTTTGGCTATCGTCAATATTAGCTTGTGTCAACCTCGAAAGCGACTCGTTGAGTCGTATGATTTCCTGATCTTTGAGAGATACAGTGGATGCATGCTGGGTTTGTTGCTGAGAGATTTGCAGCTCAAGGTGGTCGAGTTTCTGCAGAAGAGAATCTCTTCTTGACGCAAAACGGTCAACTGTCGAGATTCCGAAACTCTTTCTTCATCTTTTGTTTCATTGTCAGTTATTGCTTGCTGGTACTTTGCATCCAACGTTCTAAGACGTTTTTGAAGAGTTTCCACTTTCTTGTTCTGCAATTGAGCAGCTTGTTCTTGGTTGACTTGAATGAGAGACAACTGAGAACGAAGAGCTTCATGGTCAGCACTCTTCGACTCTAAAGCGTTCACCAACGATGTGCTGATTCCAGAAAGCTCCGATATAGGTACGTCTAGGTAGGATGCTATCACCTGTAACTTATCTGAGGAATGTTCAAATGAATGGTGGGGTTGAGTTTGTGCAAATGTATCGTCAGCAAATGATGTATTTATGAGGTTTTCGTCATCATCGCCAGCATTTTCTGCTCGTGTAACCACAGGGGAGCTTTCAGGGTCTTCGAGGTCCTTGGCTACATCAAATGAACGAGGAGTGGTGATGGGTTCGATATCTTTGAGTGGAGGAAGTGACTTCAGCGGAGTTGTGAATTGTTGGGCGAGCCCTGGAGAGCCTGCAGGTATACTGAGACAGCGGGAGCATCGGACGATGGATTTTCACCGGGTTGCAGTTGTACAGCTTCAGTAACTCGAACCGATGGTGGAATTGCAAATTGCGAATCGTCATCATTTGGTGAGTTTTCGGTCTTTTCTGGATTACTGAGGGCACTCTGAGCAGTATCAGCACCCGAGTGTTCTGATTGGCCGGTTTCCGGAACCTCTGAAGGCTTGGGGTCGGCATTGGATTCACTCATACCTGTAGCAGCCAGCCTGCGATAGTTGATGAAATATGGTGAGGTGCACCGCGGTGCATGTGGTAAGCAATGACATAAGGACAATCACCGGCAGAACACCAGGATTTGTATACAGTTCCACACGGGCTCCGCCCTCGGCGCGCGCACATGACTGCTTTGTGTCACCTGCCGCCAGTTAGTGCGAGAAAATTTCTCAAACCTTTCATAGACACTAATCATGATTGAACCATCGTTGAAGGCTTTGGCTTCCAAATACAACTGTGAAAAGTCGATCTGTCGTAAATGTTACGCTAGATTGCCACCAAGAGCCACCAACTGTCGTAAGAGAAAGTGTGGACACACCAACCAATTGAGACCTAAGAAGAAGTTGAAGTAGTGGTTTTGTCCTTATTTTGTAATACACGATGTATTGAAACCTTGTAGACGGGTGGGAAAGGACGAGAAAGAGAGGAAAAGAAAGAACGACACAAAAGAAAATGGCATCAAAGTCGGATTTGAGTTCCGACCGAACATGACCGAGAAGAAGCGATGCATGAGCCACCGGAACTCCTCAACTCGAATATAAAAGAAGCGGCAGAATGCGAAATTCAAATTCAGCTTTTTGGACGAGTTTCTGTGAAAACTTAAAAACGAGTTGAGGTTTGCTGGAGGTTCTTTGTGACAAGACAAGCAACATTCGAGACACAAAATATCTTGAAAAAGTTTCGAAAAATTCAAAATTTCAAAAAATCAAAAAAGACTCTAACATTGTTCATCCTGTTCTGCTTCTTAAACCTCCCTTTACTCACATTCCCCTTTGCCCTCAAAGCCACCATTCCGTAGCACCAATCCTCCTACGCCTCCATTTCACTCCGCGTCGTGCGCACACCGCTCTTGATCTAGATACACAGCGCCATACCAGCTTCCTTACTCCAGATGGACTCCGGTTCCGCTAACAGTTTCAGTCCAGGCGCCTTCAGGCTGACGGCTGACGCGACTCCTGTAAGTCCTTACGTCGCAGGTATGGTGGGCCAGACGTCTGCTGGGGCATCTACTGGCGCCGGCATCGTTCCCCCGGTTAACTCTGTGCCGCTGCATCATGTCCCCCAAGATCAAAAACGCCAACGAAGCACATCGTCATTTCCGCTGTCCAAGCGGCCTTTTCAGTCAGAGCAACGTCCACTTTCCATGGGCTACGTACAACAGCATGCCCAACTGCATCCTCTGGCGACTGCCGGTACTCTTGGCACCAGCCACTTTGCTTCCACATCACGTAACCCCCATCTTATCCTGGCCTTGGGAAACACTCCAACCCCGTCTTATGACGTTCCATCGAGCCCCAGTTCGAAAATGATGCCCCATAACAACAACTCAGACCTGTCGGAATCGAATGATAAACATGACGAGGGAGAAGAAACTTTGGGCCACGAAACAAACCCGGAATCCCATCGTATGTCCGAAGAAGAGCAACAATTGGCTGCTAAACTAAAGGAAACCTATAAAAATATCGTCAATTACGAGGAAGCTGTACAAAGAGGATGCATAGAAATCACCATCAAGATGAACCAGGCTGGCTATTCACGACCAATGACCACAGTGCCAGCAAGAAGTGACCTTCTGAACGACCTTTGGACCGTCTACTACCAAAATATTGCACTTCTAGATAACTATTATGACTTTTTGATCACGGCTGTTCGCCCAGTAGGGCGGTCTCGCACGGGGAGAAATATTGTGGATTTATACAAAATTCCTAGACGTATGTGGGTTTATGGAGTGGTTGGCTTTTTGGAGGTATTGAAGAATGTTATCAACCTCTTTTCCGAACATGAAATATGCCTGTGCTTCATTGCCAACTGTTTCTGCATTCTCTCCAATCTTACTGATCCTGGCTTGGATATGGAAGGTTGGTGGCTGGAAAAACTCGGTGACCTCTCCAGAATGGCCATTGCATTGTACGCCCTGCGTTTTATTGATTGGAAAGCCCTGGCTGAACATTGGTATGCCATGGGCTTGCGTACACTTTACGGTCATGGCAAGATATACTATCACATGTGCACCGTCCAACAAGATAATTTGGATGCTCTTGTGAATATCGGCAAGCTGGTTTGTTGTCGTGATCCATTTGTACCTACCCCACAATATCTTCGATTAGTAGTGGAAAACATTTGCACACAGCGAAACGTACTTTCCCTACTTGAACTTCCCACCATCGATTTTATAAAGATCCACAAAGTACTCCTCAGTATCCACCCAGCAGACGACCCCAATCATGATTCACAGGTTCTGTATGGAGTCAATTTGGTGACTCGATATGGGTTAACGTTTGGATCGGATTCAAACGGCTTCAACTTTTTCACGAAAGAATTCTACTCTACTTCCGGGACTGGAGTAGCCGCCGATCCTTACTACCAGCATGCAAGCACCACTGAAAAGACCAATTTTTGGTTCAACAAAGGTGCCCTCTTTGCCGTATCCAATATCAATCATTTGATAGGATTTGGGGATCCTCGCAATCCTTTTGCAAAGCTCTTTGGACTTCCAGAAGCATTAAAAGAACGCAAAGATAAGAAAGATAAGAAACGCAAGTCGCGTGGAAGTATTCCAACCGATGACTTAGATATCGAAGAGCATTTTATTCATGCTGAAGAACTCACAGTCAACGAATGGTTTGGAGGATTTAGTCACCTCAATAAGTCTGTTCTTGAATTACTGGTTCGTGTGTTGAGCCATTATCTAGTAGGACCAAAAGAGGCATCCACGCCGCACGTCATTGTTTGGCTATACTTTCTAGTTGCCGTGGGAAAAGCCCTTCAGAGATATCCCAACGCATCCGAGCCTATATTGTGGCTTTTCCGCAGAACCTTTCCCTGGGAGCTACTCATTAATTACCTCAACTACTGGGTTAAGTATGTCAAGGCAAATCGCCGACTCAGTGAGGCTTGCTCTCGTTATGTGGAGGGCGACTACATGACTACCTTCAATGATAACGAGATTCTAGTGGAAGTTTGGCGATGCTGGGGAACTTTATGGTTTGACATTATTGCTGAAAAGGGTGATTATAGCGATTCTGCTGCGGCAGGTGTTCTGAATTTCAACATTTTCGATTTGCCAGTATCTGGAGTTTCAGCGGCTATATCAAATGAACCTACGACCTCCGCCCATTCGGATAACGATGAAAGAATTGTCAGAGTCATTTTATTGGGAAGATTTTTAGCGGAGAATATGCCTTATGGTTTGGTCAGAACAAATGATGGTTTTAGGTTCGATGCTGCCATATACCAAAGATCGGAAGCAAATTCGGCATTGGATTCATTCGTAGCGAATGACGGCCGATTCGTTAATTTGGTGAGTCCACTTAGGGTGGACAATTTAGTGGACAGCAGAACCATTACCGCATCGATAGAAGAAAAAGATAGCCAATGGTTCCAGCCCGAAGCCGATCCATCACCGATGATATTTGATGAAGAAGCCTATGTGGACTCAGAGCTAGATGATGATCCGGAGTTCAACAACGATCTTCACTATATGTATCACCATGAGCAGCACCATCATGCTTTAGAAAGAGAGTCTCACGCTACAGGAGACAATCTCTACGATGATGCTTACACCATGGACTACCCATTAGGCAACAACACCACAGCATTGGAGGGAAACTTGGGTGATAGAATGGACACCAATGTCACATACATAGCCATTGACACCAACATTTGGTTGAAACATTGTGGAAGGATCTTCAAGTGTGTTCGAAATAACGCATTCAAAATCCTGATTCCTCTCATTGTGTTTCAGGAATTGAGGCTGTTGAGAAAGTCAGCGGAAGCCATTATTGCCGATGCTGCTACACGTTCTGTCATTATCATTCGTGAGCTTTACCTTACGAAGGAGATCTTGCCGCTCCGGTACGATGGTAACATTGCGTCCGATATAAACGAAACTACAGAGTTTGAGAACAACTCCAACTGGAGAAACAGCGTTGACGAGACCATATTGAGTGCTGTCAACGACCACGATGAGATAGGCAAAAACATGTTACGAGGGCTTAATATGACTATAACTCTGCCTACGACCAAACAGCAAAAAGTTTTGGATACAAAATGGGCCAAAATGTTCCGATACTGTATCTTGATCAGTGATGATCGCAATGTCCGCCTACGGGCACGAACCATAGGGTTAACTAGTTTCCAGAGCAAGTGGCTTTTCAGTCAATTGGAGGCGATTTTCCCGGCAAAATGCATTGATTAGCATATAGCATACGTACAATACAAGTTGTAACATATTTGGAAATCTAGACTAAAATGGCTGAAACCCATTTGAAACAAATTTTTCCCAATTGGGCCCGCTACCCCTAGTATTTTCATTGTCCCGCGCGGCTGTCGCGAGAAAGCGTGCATTTGGCCAGCCTTCGTCAGTAAATTTCGCACGTTGTCCCTGCAGGGCCCCTGGGAGTAGGGAGAAACTGGCGCGCTCACTAGCGTCGCATCGCGCACAGGAACGTCGGGGCGCGCAGAGGTGCAGAGGCGAATTCATATAAGTAGGAGAAATCACCAAAATATTTTGACATTCATTCCTTTTAGTAAACGGTCGAGCCAGTGGTCCACTTTCCCTAAAACACACAAAGCTTCCCACACCTTCCTTTATCTACTATATTCGTTCCTTACAATGAAGCTCTCCATCACTTTCCTTTCCTTACTTGCCTTAGCAGCATCACTGCCAGTGCCCGAAATCCACACTGTCTACACCATTGCGTACACGACCGTTTTCCACACTGTGATTGCAGGCCAGAGCCCTGCCAAAACCCCAACCCAGGTTACGACTGTGGGTTTGGAAACGACCCCAGCCCAGACTCCAGCTACCCAAGCTACGACTACTCCAGCTATTCCAGCTACTACTACTTCAGCTGCCCCAGCTACTCCAGCTACTAGTACCCCAGCTACTTCAGCTTCCGCCACCTCCTCTCCTTCCTCCGGAAGTCGCTCCGGCCAGGGTACTTACTACTCCACTGGACTTGGTTCTTGTGGACTTACCAATGTAGACACCGACTATATTGTTGCAATTTCGCATGAATTGTACGATGAGAACGCCAAGGATGCCAACCCCAACAACAACCCATTGTGTGGTAAAAAGATCACTGCTTACTACGAGGGAAAGAGCGTGGAGGTGACAGTGGTGGACCGGTGCGAAGGATGCAAATATAACGACTTGGACTTTTCACCTTCTGCGTTTTCGCAGATTGCTGACCAGGACTTGGGACGTATTGACATCACCTGGAACTGGGCATAAAAGTTGCAGAAGTCAAGAAATTAGTTTTCAGTTTATACGATACCAGTTAGAGTTACCGATACCAGTTAAGAATTACAGAACCAGTTAGAGTGACTATCTTCACTTAGTTATGCTAAGTTATGTTGGAATTCACTTAGTTATGTTAGGTAGTTATGTTATGTTATGTTAGCTTATGTAGTTGTCAGATATGTAGTCTACCAACTAGTTTCAGCACTAATTTTTTTCAGTTACTTCCTACTTTCCTACTTTTTCTTACCCTTTTATTATACCTCTAATTAAAAAACCCAGTGCAAAGCCCGTTTAAATGCATTTTCTGGAGCTTGGTTTTCACCTCCCTCAAGCTTGGCATAGTATTCGTATTCATGCTCTTCAATTTCTTCAATGCCAGTGAACAAATCGGCATCTTCTGGTTTGACAAATTTGGGTCTTTTCCACACTTTCCACACAATATAGATGGCACTACTAACAAAGATCATCACATAGTTGTACAAGAAACTGTCAACCGACCACCATCCTGGAAGGAAAACGGTGTAACCCAAAATACCAATGGACATCCAAATGAATGCTGTAGCAATGTAGATGGAATAAGGTTGGAACCACGAGGTGTAAGGGAATGCCTTTCTGTCAAGACCTTGAGCTTTGGTCGCTCTGTAGAAACAAATATAGGTGATGCACATAAATCCATAATTCAAAAGTTGCGAACCAGTACACAAACTGACCATATAGTTCAACACATTGGAACCAGAATCTCCCAATTGCATCAATGACAACATGGAGAAACAAATCGAAACTGCCACACAGAAAATTGGCACTCCAGACTTGGTACACCATGTGAAAAATTTGGGTGCAAAACCTCTGTTAGCCAAACCATAAAGTGCTCTTGATGAACAGTAAGTATAGGAATTACCAGCAGAAAAGGCTGAAGACAACACAACGGCATTGACGATATCGGGAAGGACATTAATGTTCAAGTTTTGCATGGCGACGACGTATGGAGAAGAAGCTGCGTTCGAGGTGTCTCCAGTCAATTTGATGTACTTTGGATCTTTATAAGAAATCAAGATTCCCACAGAAAGAGCACCACCAATGTAAAACAAAGCCAATCTGTACAAAACTGTCTTATAGGCTGTAGGCATAGTTTTTCTAGGAAGTGCTGCCTCACCAGCAACCATAGACATGTACTCAGGACCAACAACCGTAAAGTAAGCACTGTTTAAGCCTTTCAAAAAACCCTGAAACTTACCAAGAGAGCCGGTAGTAACGTACTCGCCAATGGGGCCTCCGGCAACATGCCAGTTTCTAAAACCAAATGCATCACCTTTGGGGTTTCCACCGCACATGGTGATGAGAGTGAAGAAAAGTAACCCAATACACAAGATGAGTTTTCCAATAGACAACCAGAACTCAGACTCACCGTACAATCTCACGGCAAAGACGTTGATCATGGCATAGATGACAATCTGAATACACAACGTGATAGCAGGTGAGTAGTCGTCTCTCCAAAATGAACCATTCCATTAACTGCGGTGATTTCAAAAGGAATGTATAATGCTTTGCATGATAAAGAAGTTCCATCCCACAGCACACTCAAAAGCTTCGTCTACACACAGCGTCCTGCCATGGTAATAAATGGAGAACTTACTGGCAAGAAGGAAACCATTTCACCAATTGCGGTTGTAAGTAACAAGATAATGAACGTCCAGAAGGTGTATGCCAATAACAAACCCAAAGGACCGGCATTAACTAATCCGCTTGATCCAATAGTGACAAACAATCCAGTACCAATGGAACCACCTATGGCAATCAACTGCACATGTCTAGATAACAAGGCACGATGAACATGTTCAGATTTTTTCTCAACCTCGTTTGTCGAGTTGTCACGGCTGATGTGAGACTCCAAGGAACCATGAGACGAGTCTGTGGCTCCGTCATACTGGGTTTTAGCATCGGGCTTTTTCTCTACATTCATGGTGAAAAATATTTGCAACTGAGCTTATCTAGGGTGCTATAAGTAGATAGTAACCCCCTGAATATGTGAAACAGAGTCTGAAAGTATAATGACTCCGCAAAATCAGAACAAGATAACACGGGAAATGTTTTCCTATTCAGATGCCTCTATATAAACCTAGCTCGCAACCATGAAAACCTTTTAACCCCCAGCTTGCATATGTACGATTTTCGGCCATCTGCGATGACGTCATGGGGGGAAGACGGGCAGATTTTGGAAATTTGGAGGTTTTGAGTCGGAAAAAACACTAGTAGCATACTGGAAGATTTTCTTCGAGACATAATGTTCCAAACTGGATTTTTTTACTCTTTTCAACCATAAAGTACCGGTACTGGTGAAAGGGTTCGGCGCAGTTCCGTGCCAAGACCTGCAGAACGTGACGCACGTCGCACCACATTGGGAAAAGTGCGTCTCGGGTGCAATAGGTGCACCGGTGCGATGACTGATGAGTGAAATCTCGCGCGACGAATGTGCAGTTGAACATTCGATTTCGGGGTTAACCGAAACGATCTGGTCATGTGTTTCATTTTGCGGGGTCCATGTAACATTGGCCATACGCGGAAGTCGCAGACTCGTGGTCAGACTTTAGTCCGTAATTTTAGATAGTTCGGCAATTCTTACTGAAGTGGTTCGTAACTGTAAATTTTTGTGAAGATGTTCTTTCAACTACGGTATCAACGAGATCATTGGTCTACCGCTCTATTCATCTACCTCTCTAATTCACCAACCTCTCTAAATTCACACGCTAAAAATAGCTCACGTAATAATATTTCGCAATGGTATCTGAATAGGTCTGTCAGTTGTTCATTCTGTTCACTACACTAAAATCGAAGTCATTTCGTTTCCAACTTCCTTCACAAGAGCCATATTTCTTTTGTTGAAAATTTACGAGCTAAAGATTTTGCCGAGATTCGCAGCATCAGTTTCAGTTGCAACCAGCTCAGTTTGATGCACTAGCCCTATAACGAAACAAGCTAAATAGTTTGATTTCCGTTCTCCAACAATCCCAATTTCGCTGGGTTTATGGCTTGTATCGTTTGAGCTTTTCTAGCTTGACTAAAGTAAGCATGTCATCAAGAATATGCGATGTAAGGATGCGATGCAAGATTTAAGGTATAAGCTTCATCACATGGAAATTTGATAGTAAGCTTGTTTGAGCTACTTGATCGATTTCATTGAGTTAACTTGGCACAAGAAACAGCAAGCTATAACACCTATTTGACATCGATGTAATGAACGTAAAGTTGTCGAAGCTCAGCTTCTAACTTTGAACCAATCAACGGTACTTGCCATTTACCGTGATCTACGGTTTCATATGATAGGAGTTTACGAATTTACTACAGAATATTTTTGTCTGGCATCAGAACCTTGAAGGTATTTTGTTAGTGGGCTCGCCACGGCTGACAAAAATAGACCACATTGCGCGCGCGGCACCTGTCAAACATGCAGAGAACTTTTCAACTATGCCTATCTACAATTTGCAACTTTTCTTACGCCCTCCAGGATATGGTTTATATACAATTATAAATGCGGTGCTCGACTACAGTTGGCAGATAAGATATTTCCGCTGTCTCATACACGGAGCTAGGCTGAAGAAGATACTGTCAGGAACAAAGTAGTCACTTTGAACCCTTTTAACAACAAACATTTCATTTCATCGTGTGTTCATGATACTTGAAATTGACTGCTTGTTGATTTATATCCGATATTCCACTTTGACTGTTTTTCGCAGCCATTGATCAATTACCAACAAATGGTCCAAGTTCTCACATTCTTTCTTTATTCTCTCCTTTGTACATATTTTGAGGTTTCATGTTCATTACCGTAACAAAACAAGGCACATTTTGCAGCGAATCCAGATAGCCTCTACATCTCTCTACAACGACTTCAGAATCAAATTCTCATGGAACTAGTGCGAAAAAGCTGCAGCGAAAATTCAAATTTCCATTTCATACAATCATATAAGTTTTTTCTCCGACAATCATTTTGGCTCTTATTCAAGTGTCAGAAAACGGAAAGGTACCCGATTTAGGAGAAATACTTGCAGGTCAGCTACCTAGAATGGATTCGAGATTTGTGGGGTACATCTCTTTGAACGGGCTGGTGTACTGGGGTAAAATTAGGCAGTCTGGGATTAGTTGCCTAATTCTGATAACGGTTCCAGGCTGGGTCTGACTCTGACAAACAAAATCTCTATGCTTCTTCAAGCGGTAAAAGGCATTTACGACTCCCGGGATAATGTAAAAGAAATGGAGCGAAGATGCGAACTCGGAGCTTTGGAGCGAATGCGCCGAGATAAGTGACTAAAATAGCAAGACACAAGAATTCAGTACTGAGTCAATGAGACAAAAATAAGCACAAATGAAGAACAAATGTTGAAATTTACTGAAAAACCATAATTTCTGTCCTGCGAAGCTTGAATTTCTATTCTGTTCTATAGGATATTGAGAAGAGTTTCTGGCGCAATTTGCAGCCATTTAACTCTTTACCAACTTATACAATAGCGACCCTGTTATAGGTTCTGTACCAGCCATTGTTCCAGTCCTTCTGCCACGTCAAGCCCCAGGCCTAACCTACTCCCTCAGCAACACAGAAGCATCACCTTCAAGCCAGATAATCTTCATGTTCCATTCCTTAATTTTCCACACATTTTCCTTGTCTTTCACGAGATTGAGATTGTACCGGGATCCAGACATGTATTTGGGGCTGCTGGTATCACAACCTTGTCCTGGATGGCAATGCTGAGCCTGGGCATATGCGCTTAAAGAGGCCGTCTTGTCTCCAGGCTTCAAGTCAACTCTCACATTGGTGATCATATGTGTGGTATCCTTGGGTCCCACAAAGTCAAGAAATTGAGTCTTGATGGCTTCCCGTCCGGTAATAACATTTTCGTTCATCTTAAAAACCACATCTTCACACATTGCCGAGTTGAACAAGCCAACATCATTGTCGTCAAATGCACTGGCAACACGATACAAAGCATCTGCGACAGCTTCACGTTCCGTAATCAGGTTGAGTATATGTGTTTCAGGCATCTTAGCTTGAACTGTATTTTAGGGTTTTCGTGCAAATTTATAGTATTTTGTGATTTTTTTGCAACCGCTCGAATTACCCAAAGTGGAATTTCGTCCGGAGTCCTCCATAGTTTTGTGGCTTAGAGACACCAGGGGCACGGTATAGGGGCAACAATCCTTTTTATAGTCCTCTCCATCATTTCTCTTATATTTGCATCTTCCTTCTTAACTTGTCTTCCAATGAAGCAAAAAAAATCTTTTTGAGAAAAAAATGATTCTGCCCAGGATCGAACTGGGGACGTTCTGCGTGTTAAGCAGATGCCATAACCAACTAGACCACAGAACCATTGCTGAAGGGAAAAGCACATCCCAAAATTATACTGGCATTACCAAGCCTTTGATTTGACTACAATCATTTACTCTTAGCATTTTTTTTTTTAACTAAACTCTCTATTCTCCGTATATTTCACTCTTCACTTTGTGTCACCAAAGTATCTAATAATGTAAACAACTCTATCAACTGTTGCAACCCTGCAGTGTAGTTTGTCTTTTTCTTCTCAGCCAAGAGCACATCTCTCTTTAAAACTCCAACTATTAATACTCGGAAATGGCGCATCAAATCTTTCGCTTGAATCACAGTGGGTTTGTATGATGGACCCATTGCCAATAAGATAGCATTTATCACTTGGAAAGCAGGGATGAGAAATTCAAAATATGAAATACCATCATCGGGATCACCAGAAAAACTCAAGTTATGGTCGAGTGAAAAATTCAACTCAAAATTATTTCCATCGCCTTGTGGTCTAAGCCTGAGATCCATGCCCAAATCAGGATCGATGGATATGAATTTCAACAGCTTGAATATGGTAAAAATGTCATTTTGAACAAGCTGGGATGCACCTGTTCTCGTTTGAGCAATACGCAAAAACACATAAAGCATGGTCTTGAATGAAATGAGTTCGTATACCAACGACTCTACTCCCATATGCATATTCAGGGAACCATCCTTCAGAAACTCTGTAATCACCTCATCGGTACGCTTCAACGAATGTACCAACAATACAAGTGAGTTGGTCTTCAAGATGGTTTCCATGGCAAAATCGTCTTTGCAGTTGGATGCTAGATGAATAAGCGACTCAAGGAACAATAGCGATGTGATTCTTGGTGCCCCCTCAGCACAAATTGCATCGTTACATACAGTTGCAAGCAATCTCGTATCGTTGGATTTGACCAAATTTTTCGTCACCAACTCTAATGTTTCGTTCCCCATTACTTGTTGAAGATACTTGGTAGAAAGCACGTAAAGGTCAGACCTCAATTCTGGAGTAGAGGTCGATGATGTTATTCCTTTGATACATGTCAAGAGCAAAGGAATCGACTTATGGATACGTTCCTCGACATCTTCTTTTTTCGATTGATCTGTATCGAAAACTTCAAACAAAGGAACACATAATGAGATCAACTCTTCACAAAACCTTATCCTCGTATCATAAGAATCATTAATTTTGGGGAGAATAATCTGGAACACTTCCATGATAAAATTGATCCTCTCCGATGATTCCATAGAATCGTCCAAAAGAAGAGCTTGAACTAATTGCGACCAAGAGTGTAAACACGAAACCTGGAGGTCTTCAAGCTCCCGTGAGAATACCAATTTGGTCATATAATCGGCTAGGTAGTTTCCTTCAGTTATAATCAGTTGGGATATCGACTCTTTCGTGAGATCTGATAGTATACTATCGCTCTGGTTTCTGCAAAGAAGCATGAAAGTTTTCTCAATCACAGAGAGATCGACGGCTCGGCCCAAGCCCGATGGCTTGTTTTGCAATAACTCAAAAAGTACTTCAAGTCGTACTTTTGAGAATAAGTCTCCACTTTCAAGTCCCCAAAGTCACTGAATTCGTAGTTGAGAACGTCTAGAAACGAAAGCAACTTTGGTGCTCCATTCAAGGTGTTTTGACCAGCTAGAAGCAACTGCTTGTACGCCTTCTTCTTCATCAAAGAACTGCTATCTGAAAAATTAAGCATATCAAGTGCAAGGAGCTGGAACACAAGGTTCCTCTGTTTTATAAATGCAAAGAAAGACCCAACAGCTAAATTGCTCTGTATGAATTTGTTCTGCAACCTTTCGTGCAATTCTCCATCAAACTCCGTGTCAAACCAGATGGTTCGCACATCAACGACTGGTTGAGCTTCCACAGAAACTCGGAAAATGTCAACGTTCACCAGTCCTTTTATGTATGACAAAGTGGTTGATGATGTTTGAGGATGACGACAAAGGTTCGCTATCAAATCCATTATCAAGGAAACAAGAGTGGTGGAACCAACATCAATTACATGCCTGTTTCCGTTCTGATAGTCTAGCTCAGCCATGGAGCGGAAAAAAGAATCGAGAGACACAAGCAACGCTTTCAAGAGGGTATTGTGCTCATCAGATGGATCAAGGTGTATGACACCACCCTGGGACTTGAATCCCAATAAAAAGTGAGAGACAGACATTCGGTGCAGTTGAAGATTATCAATCAAGAAAGTCAAGATTTGTAATTTGAGTTCCAAAATCTCGATGCTTTCAGTATCCTTCTGAAGCTGCTGAATGAATCCAAACTTGATTCTGTCAGATTCATCCACAGATTCGAAAATTGTCAAAAGACGGTTGCTGTCTGTAAGATTCTCGGCACCTGATTGACGATCGAAAAATTGAGAACTGGCAAGTTTCTTCAATATCTCAAGAGAAACTTTAGCAATTGGTATACTGTCACTCCCAATGTACAAGGCCAATGTCGCAACGGATGATAAATTGAACAAAAAGACCTGGAAAAAGTCAACAACTCCGTTTCCCAAATTTTGTGGGAGACTCACACGGTCGTAGATGCTATTGGAAGCTGCGACTAGAGACATTGACGTATGCGACGAGGTGGGTGGTTTTGCTGTATCTCTTAATACCGGGAGTGCCTGGCCGACGTAAAAGTCCTGCAACAGTAGGATCTTATCTGCAACTTTCAAACAGTTTTCAACCAAAGTTTCTGACTTTGGGGAGCTATTAAGACCTTCAATACCAGTGTCAACGATAGAGAACAAAGATCTCGTAACGCTGTCTTCATAGGTGTAATGAAGGATTGCAATCGAATGGTGAAGTTTCGCAAAGAGTTGAAAATTCAATGGCGCATACGAGGTGTCGAAGATCGAGCTAATGTCGTAGTTTCGAATGAGCTTTGGAGCAACGACAGCCAAGAACTGCCAGTCAATTTCATTCAAAGACAGCTCCATAAGCTTGACCAACTTGAGTTGAAGCAGTATCCTGAATTTCTCATCAACTTGGGTTGACTTTCCGAATACCTCCACCAATAGGTACTCCATATAGGGCCATATACCTATATGATCTTGAGGTCTGTGGCCGTCACCAAGGTCCGGTGGATATAAGAGCTTGTATGTTATGAATGCTTGGTGGGTGTTATGCAACGGCTTTAGTAACAGAATCATCAAATCGACAAAATTGTTGACCTGTGAAATATGTGACAAGTTCATGTGAAATCCATCCTCGATTCTGACAAGTTTCACACGGCTTCTTTTAACGTTGTTATTCAAAAAGCCGTTGGATTGATTCTCTTTTTCGGCAAGGGCATGGCAAAACCACTTGTCAATCAAATTCCAGATTTGGTATCGCAAGGTCAAGTCATCGTTCGCATGAACAAAGTCTTCCAAAAAGTTTAGCATCAAGTTTATCAACACTACCCTCGTTTCTGTGTTGACTGTGATGCTACCTTCGTAAATTTTGTTATCGCCTGTGCTGTTTTTGATTCCCATTATTGTGTTGTCAAACTTGAGGAAATCGGTAATGAGAGGTAAAAAGCGGTTAAAGATTGTGTTCTTAAGGTTGGAGGAATCTGAGGCCAGTAACGTTGAAACTGCAGGATACGATGAGATGTTTCTCACAATCAGCGAGATAAGCTGGACGAACCCAGAAATGAACACAATGGAGTCTTCGGCTAATTCAATTGTAATATTGCGAGAGTCAGATTCCGATGCAAAGTTCGCTGAAAACATGTAGTCTTGCCTTTTTTGTTGCTGCTTTAGTTGCTCATTCAAGTCGTTTTCGAAGTTTTCAAACAAGGCGCCAATATAATATTCCAAAGAGTCGACAATCGAGTCAAGTGATATTTTCGAGTAATCGTTCTTCTTCAAGGGGGCATTATTGTTGCTGACCAACAAGTCCCACACCTTGACAGCAGAGCTTGGACCAGCATAAGTAATGGACCCAAGTAACAAGCAAAAAGTCGAAGCTATCAATGGAGAGGTATTATAACTAAGTCCCCAGTTGATAAAGCCAACAATGTCGGGTGAAAGTTCCTCATCGACCCAGAGCATAGCACAAAGCTCTGGACGGTGGAGATAACTATAACTGAACGCCAAATACAATCTCTCCAAGTCTGCGACTTCTGCAATTTCATCGAGATCAACACCAGCAAAATCGTTCGAGTTTGCTTTCTTGGAAGCAGCGTTGGGGTCGTCCAAGAGCTGTTTATTCAACGACGACAACAAAAAGTCCTCTTCGTTGTCCCTTAACAGCGTCATCACAATTGCCGCGTTGTTAACGAATTCTCTGAAAAATTCGTGATAAAAAGGTGCTAGTAAGTTTTCGTTGAATTCATCAGAAACGGAATAGGTCACGAGCAATGCATTGATATTGGTCAATTCCGGGTTGGCGCTTACGATACTCTGTAAGTCTTGGGTGGGGGCGAATTTGACAGATGTGAATCTTGGAAACACCTTTTGTAACAATGAACGAAAATCGTACAAATTTTTCATTTCAATGAGTTCTGTGGTTTTGGGTTGAGCAGAATCAGCTGTGCAGCAGAGAAGTTTTTCTGCAGCGCCATAGCTTATCACAATTTCAATGTATTTGAGGCAGTCTTCTTTGAAATCGAATTTTCGTATTCTCTCATCCAGCGACTTACACCAAGTAATAAAGTAGATGAAGAAGAACATGTAAATAAGAACTTCGAATCCCTTTAGGTTTGAGTTGGATATGCGGACTTCATCGGCGCTGGAAAGTTTCAGGTAATCTTGATTCAATTTTGAGGTGATGGACCTGTGGAGTTGGTCGACGTCTTTCACTTTGTCGAGGTGATTCACGAAGGTGAAAAGAGCAGGGAGGTAGTGAAAGATGAGAACATCTTCATCGGCGACGTTTTGTTTGATATGGTCGATACTCTTTGTGAAATGCTGAGAAGTATTGTAGTGAGTAAAGTACCTGGAAAAAAGTCCAAATAATAGTTCACCAAGTAGTTCGTGAAACTTGAACAAGTTCGAGCGCAGGTAAGCAATGGCACTAGTAAACTGGAGGTTGTTGATGTCGCCCGTAACCTTTTGTTTATCAATAAGTTCATTTAGAGTACTCACGTGTGAGTATATGATTTTGAAACTTTGTAAAACATTGTCAAGAAATTTTTGGTAGTCTTTGACCACCATTCCGAGCTCCTCTTGCAGTGTGAGGTACCCAAGGATATTAAGGATATACTGAGCTCTTGTGAAATATGCGTAACGACCACTGTCGATGAAAGACGTGCCATTGTTGAACGATAATTTGTTGGCGTACCAAAGAAGCTCGGCAGTTGCTATTTCGTCCAAGTCAAGTTCTGCTGCAAGCACTCCCGAGGCGTCAATGAACTCTCTGTTGAGTTTATATTGGTCACCATTGGAGAACGTGACAGGTTCGTTTTCGTTGATGAGCTGCGACTTGGATTTGTCGTTTCTTCCAGGATGAATCAAAAGAGCCAATAGATCTTCACTAATGTTCTCTACGAGATTCTGGTCCACAGAACCAAACTTTCGAATGGAATTGTAGCATTCCTCAAAAGGCTCGATAGACCAGTGCATGCTGTTGTTCTCAGCGAAGATGTTTTGAAATATTGAGCGATGGACTGCATGAATCAGAGCACCAGGAAAAGAACATAAAAAGGATGGAGTATATGTATTAGTTCTCTGTAGTCGGTCATATATATTCGTCTATAGTCGTCGTCATATCTAGTTCTTATCATATCCAGTTCTATGTGATAATGTAGAGTTTCCACTTTCCTTTTTCGTTACCCAGTACTTTGACTGAGATGGAGCCTGGTTCTGAAACCTTTACAATGGCACCATCTAGACACAACCGTTGGTCCGGAGAGTCGACTGAAAGCTTTAGTTGTGATGTAGAATCAATTTTCTTATACTCAACGTCAGGGTTTGCCAAATGGCTTCCTTCCTGATAAACCTGTTCCATTACATCCATGATGTATTTTCCTGAATTATCTTCTTGAGCTCCAAACAGAACCAAGTAGAGGTCTGGGTGAAGAATGTTGCCCTTGGGCAGAATCAAAAACTTTTCCTCAAACCTTGAAGTGGCTGTAACTAGCCAATAAGCAAAAGGACCATAGTAAGTTTCACCTCCGACCGAATAAGAGCCGTTATAAAACGTATTCTGTTTCAAATTATTCTCGGCAGCCATGCGAAAGCGGCTTACTCCGTGCTTCCGAAGCTCGGGGGTATCGCTATCGGCAACGAGGGCAGCGTGAAATGCCCATGAAAGAACCACCACGAATCGCACTGGGTTCTCGATGGGATGGGTCTTGACATTTTGGTGAATAAAGTAGGAGCCACGGGGGAAAGAAGCTTCGTATGTGTAGAAAGGGACGGTCTTTTTCCGTTCAATGCTTTGGAAAAATCTCTGTAGAGCCACGAAAACATTGGTGATTCCAAGAGAGAGTGCAATACTATTGCCGGTTCCCAGAGGAATTATACCAACGTTAACAGTTCCTTCTTTTGTCTCCAGAAGAGAATTGATAAACTCATTGACTGAAGTATCGCCACTGATGAACAAAACCGTGCAAACAGACCCATTGAGAGAACCAGCAAACTCTGAAATGGAGTCGGCTGATGAGGTGGAAACGTACTTGTGGTCAATTCCCAATTCTGAAAACAGTGGTTTGATGAGCTTCTGGTATACGTCCAGCTCGTTTGAACGACCAGTTCCCGAGTACACAGAGTCAACTATGTAGAGCTGATGGCCTTCATTATAGTGGGAAATAACACTAGGAGTCAATCGAGGAACCGAAGATTTGGTTGGTTCTCGAACTAACAGATAATCATCATTGGCCAGGACGACCTTATCGTTATATTCATACAAGGGGTACATGGCTCAATGGTTTGTAGGGAGGTAATTGCAATTACTAGTATACACAGTTGTAATATTACAAATGAATTTGAAAACGGTGCGAATTAACGGCGATAAGACGACCGTTGCGAACCAAATCCACCACGATTGGTGCGGCGGGCACCTTGATATCCCTGATTTTGGCTATAACCGCCTTGGTTGTAGCGGCTGTATCCTTGGTTTCCTTGGTTGTAATTTTGATTGTAGTTTTGATTTCCTTGATAACCTTGATTGTAGCCTTGAGTGTAATTTTGGTTATATTGGTTTCCTTGATTGTAACCTTGATTTTGGTACCCTTGGTTATAACCTTGGTTGTAACCTTGATTTCCTTGATTGTAACCCTGGTTTCCCTGGCTTCCGTTTTGATAATTGGCTCCTTGTGAGCCATAATTTTGGGCTTGATTCTGCATCTCTATGAACGCCCTGTACCCTCCTCTTCTCATTGAGTAAACCTTGTAAATCTCTGAGCCCATAGGACCAGAATTGACGTAGTCTCGGTTATCATTGGGACTTCGGAAGCGACCTCCTCCACCGTTGTTTCTCGATCCATAGATTATGGTATTTTTATCGTCTTGAGTCAACACTGGCTGATGAGAAATGTAACCACAAAGAAGCATGGATTTGCCTCGTTTCTTGGGAGGCATGTGGTAGGAGCTCAAAAAGTATTCCACGTTATCTATATCTGGCATATCTCCATAACTCAATGGAAATTTGGTTAGTCCCTCGAGTTGAAAGTGGTCGTTTTTGAAGATGGTTCCCGCCAAATTGGTTGCACTGCAACCAAAAGTGATGGTTTTCTCGTCGGTGGATTTGTAGATTTCACTGAACCGATTGTAGTTCACGTTTTGAGCAGACATCACAAGCACTTCAGATTTGAGTGTATTGCGGTCCCTTTCGTCATCGGTCAACTCCGGGTACTTGCTCTCAAGCACCAGTAATAATCGTTTTTCTTCGATAAACGGAAGCAACGCTATACCTTGCCAGCTCATCTTCTTACCGTTCATATCAATTTCAAATTCTTCAGGATAGAAATCTATGATAGGACTATCGGGATTTGACATTAAATCACGAAATACTTCAGGAAGATTATGTCCCGATGCTGCTGGAAGAACCGCCATTAATTGCTCGTAAGGCCTGAATGGAGTTCCTAGATCAAACTTGATACCTTCCTCTCCAATAATGTCTGAAACATTTACAAAGTCTGCCGCGAATGGAGCATAATGGTACGGATAATACCACTGCCACGATGGACACCCTTGATAATAGTAAAGCAATGCCCATGAAATTCCCTCCAAGTAACTCCGCACAAGACCTCGGCGAGTTTCATCAATTTCTTCTTGGGTTGTAAGGTGAAATTTGGTTTGGTAGTAGCGATCATGGTAGCCAGGCTCCCACATTCTCACGGCATCTCCATTCTCATCTGGTGTGGGAAGCTCGCTTTCTAAAGGACGCTTGCGTGAAGGCTGCTCAAGAGTCTCGCTGGCATTCGATTGCTCGTTGGTCTCTGAATCTTGTTGATCTGTGGAGTTGTCCATACCACCGTCCAACAATTTCTTGAGTTCTGCGGCGGCTTCTGCGTTCAGCATATTGGCTTTCGTTATAACATCACGATGGTGGACTATATCACGATTGGACAACTTTGCGTATCCTTCCACCACCTCTCCACTGGTAGTCATCAACGGCATTTGTGTGTCAGCTACCAAAGGTGCTTTATCTTGGCCCTTCGATACCTGAGAAAGGTACTGGTTTTTAAGCGCTTTCTCTTCTTCTTGGAACACTTTACGACGTTTATCGTTTTCTTCTCTCCTTTTTTCTTGCTCGTGCCTCTTACGGAAGATTTCTGCCTCTTTGTAGGTGAGAGCATTCATCAACTTTTCCACACTTTCGACATTGAGATTTCCATCGCAAGTGATATAGCCTTTTAGTTTGGGGACCACTCGTTTCCAGCACCCCAAAAGAATGTCAATACCATTATCACGAACATCCAAACTTGGAAGATGCGGCAAGAAATCGTTTCCAACAAAGAAACACATAAAAATCCAATCGTCGATGGCTCGCTCAACATCAAAGGTAAACGGAAGATGAGGCACGAAAAGCTCGGTTTCAAGGTACTCACGCAAAACGTTAATATGAAGCCATAAAAACGGTTTTCTGGCATCCTGAGCAGCTAGCGAGTCTTTCTGTTCTTGGGTCATCAGAATCTGGTCCAGCACTCGCAATTGCCTGGATTGATTGGCGAAAACGTCTTCACGTAAAACCCGGAAATGAGGTTCATGTGTCGCCAAGCCCAAGAAAATCAAATCGGCATCGAGCCCATAAATACAGTGTTTCGTGTTGGGATCATATTCTGGATCCAGTCTTTGCAGCCTTATAAAGTTCATGATCTTATGCTCACCTTCGCCGGGAACTGTGGCATCGCTGATAATTACCTGAACATTTGCCCATCCAGGGTCTGAAGTCAACTTGTAGGCAACCCAGTACCTCAAAGCTGCGGCCAATTTGTCCATAAATGGAGTACCTGGAGTAATGGCATTAGAGTCCCATGATCTTTTGCCCTTTATAGCTTCGTCTATGGATTCTCCACGAAGCTCTCGCTCCTTGATTTGACGCTGTTTCTCTTCGTCTGCAATTTTGGCTTCCTGAGCCGATCTGAACCGTCTCGAACGTTGCTGGTTCATCTTGGCACGAGGTGCGACACCATCAACGGCAATCATCAACACTTTCCGAGGTCTTGCCATCATGAGAACACGATCCGTGTACTTGAAGACATCAAGGAACATTTCGTCTTCGGTTTCAGGCGCTGGTTTGTGTTCTGGGTGGGAACACGGATGAACAATACCATTCATATCGAGGTACAAATTGTCCAATTCTCCATTAGGATTAGGGTCTGAATACTGAGGACCACCTATTTCTTCAGGCGGATCTTCATAAACAGGAGTGATGATCTTGGGGTACTTTCGAGATAGCCACCTAAATAAAGCTGGCACACCCATGGTTGGAAAAGAGTTGGAAGAGGTGAGGAAAAAAGAGCATCGGGTTGCGTGCAGGATTCGCGCGAACTAAGAGGAACATCTAAATGGGTGCAAAAAGGTACACTAACATTAAAATTTTTGGTCACAGTATGGCCACAGCGTCTATTAAGTGCTTAGGAGTCCTCCTTCTTTGCGTCTATATCTATCTTTGTCTGTTCAGACGACTCCGAATCCAAAATTACAATTCCTTGTTCTCGAGCATTTTGTCTCTCGGTTCTCTTGTAGAACCACAACACCACAAATGTCCACAAGGACAATGCCAAAGCACAGGCAGCAGTGAACGAGTATCCCTTGAGGTATCTTGGGGCCTCGACAGTTTTCCACACCAAAACCGATGTCCAAGCTGTGGTTGACTGTGCTAGCATGTTCATCCATACCAACACCACCGCTCTAATTTGAGCGTCATGACGGCAAATATCGTTTTGCCACGAATAAAGCACCGGCGCCATGGCCCAGCCAAAGTATTGGAGACAGAACGCAAACCACTTTGCTCTTTCTGGAATATGCCATACTGCCAAAAGTATGTTACCGATCAAGTTGAATACTTGAGAAAAGATCAAGGCTCCCCATCTGGAATGTGACAAATCTGCAAACGTACAGGTGATAAAAAGCCACAAAAGACCCAATCCAGGAGTAAGAGCAGTATAATCTTGCTTTTCACCCTTGCCGTATCTTGGATTACCGTTTTTGTCCAAGAGAGAATTGATCCACAAAACGTACGAACCCGACGTACCGTTATTATTGTTCCAGCAGAAAATGTTCCACAAACTCAACACATAAATCTCCCACGAGCTAAGAATTCGTTTCCAAAGTTTGAAAGAGAAAAGTGATTTGACAAGGTCTTTGTCTGGTCTGGTGGCCGTCTTGTTGTCTTTCAATCTTTTTCTGGCCAATCTGATCTCGTCATCGCTCAAGAAGATCGAGTAGCAGTCGGTAGGGGTTCCTGGAAGAACATAGAACCCAATAAATCCAACAGCAATTGAGAGAATACCATCGACAATGAAGATCCATTTCCAAGCTGCCAACCCATTGGCACCATCTAAATGTCTTTCTATGGCACCACTCAAAAGTCCACTAGTCATCAAGCCGAGGAATTGTCCAAAGTAATAAATCATGGATCTACGAGCCATTTCATCCACCTTGTACCAACAACCAAAAAGGTACTGATAAGCCAAATAAGCTGGTGCTTCGAAAGCTCCCACAAAGAACCATATTGCCTTAAGTTGTCCCACATGCTCCACCCTGTAAATGCTAACCGTCAAAATGGACCAACATACATCGAGGGCAGGAAGCACAAAGTTGAGTGGTAAACCATAAAGAGCGTACATGAATGGAATCTGAAAAATAATGTTACCAATCTTGAACATGACTTGAACATTAACCAAATCGTTTCCTTTCATGCCCACACCTTCCTTCATACCTCCGATATAAGCATTATTGATATTGGTTTGGTCCAAGTACTTGACCCAGTATGCCATGAGTGAATAGAACGTCAAGAGGATGTCAAGTTTGACAATCAATTTGCGCTCCGCGGCGGTGTCGGTTTCATTGAACCATTTGAACCACTTGTGCTGACTTCTGGTCTTACTATTAAGACGGTATTCGTACTCGTCAAAAAAATTTATACCATTTACGTTGCAGCTCATCGCGATATTCCAATACCGGGCCGTCAGCGGTGGAATCGCTTGAAACGTCAGCTTTCTCATCAGACTTCACCTCCACCACATCCACTTCGATCTCGTCCTCTACCTCACGTCTGGAGGGTATAAACCCCCATTTGAGTCTCTTGAGTGGGTCTGTCAAAAAGCCCATTATGCACTGGGATGCACAATGGCATCGCCCTACTTATACCTGCTGCACACTGTGGCTCATCGTGCGGCTGACGGTTGGTAATATTCCGAGACTAATTAACGATTCGTATCATCTATAAGAAGCCACATCTGGCGCCTATTTGATGCATGATAACGGATACGGAAATCACCGCTGAAAAACGCCGTTGACACAATGCCGTAGTTCCACGTGAAATGCCGATACCACCTCGCCCAATGCGCCGTATGCGGCTCGCTCAACGTCTTGCAGCTCCGATTCCGGCGCATACAGTTGCTTAATTCTATTTACAGGATTTAGCTCACCATGAAGCTAACATTTCTATAAAAATCCAACATGGGGTTTTCGCCCGCCTTGGTGGTGGTTGCCTCGACATCTGCCCATTGTTCTAAGAAATCGCGATGCAGTTCAACTCGCGGCATCTTTCCGGTCACCTGCCTGTAGAGCGAACTGGCGACATTGAAATCGGTTGCAAACATAATGTCAAAGTAGCCTTGGTTGACCATGTATGTTGTGACGTCCACCATTTTGTCCTTGAGCACCGTCTGTACCACTGGCGCATTATAGTAGCCTGGGATGGTTTTGGGAAGGGCATTGAAATCCGAGCATATAAGAGAATGATTCGGAAACCGGTGCTTGAGGATCTGGAAAAAATGTAAAAGTCTCGTAGGGATGAATTCTCCCGGTGTCAAGTTGTCTTTAAATGGGAACAATGAGTTTTTAAGGCCTAGTTTGTGTGACGACTGGAGAAGTGGGTGAATATTATCATGAGATTTGAATGGAACGAGACTCTTTGCAGTTTCCAATTTTCCTTTCCATGTCTTGCTTTTTTTTAGTACGGATTCCGAGTCGCTTTCCCGCAATCGAAGGAAGGTATCTGTGTAATAACTCAATTCAGGAGTGAAAAATTCAAAGAAATCGCCGTGCTCATCAACAAGAACATAACCTTCGTGGGGCTCACCAGTCGTGTTATCATAGCGAACCAAGTCATGGGGGAAATTATCAAACACCTCGAGTGCTATGAAAAAACATGGTTCTTGTACCACCTTGTTCCATTCAAAAATTGATTTGTTGATCACTTCCACCTTACTGTTATCGATTTTTTCCCTTGTTAATTTGGCTCTCAACGCACTCTCCATCTGTTTGGTTGCAAGTTGCGACGAGATTTCAATAATCTTGTAATGGGTTCTGGCGTAGACATCGGGCTGGTTTTCTTTGATATAATTGAGTACGTTGCACATCAACGTTCCATTACCACCACCCATTTCATAAATCACCAAATCGGCGTAGGGGTAAGTGCCGTTAAGCTTGTAGTTTACAAGAAGATACCGAGCCAAAGCTTCTCCGTAATGAGGCAGGAAAAGTTCTGTGGGAGTATGCCATAATTGAAGTGATCTTCGAGACTGTTGCAGAGCCACCTGGGCATCCTGTTGGTATACCTGAACGGCTCTTGAAGCAAATTTGGAATTACCCGATGGCTTTGGAAGGGGCTGGTTTGGTTTGGGTGTCTCTTTCTGGTCGTATTTGTTATAAGCACTCTTCCAATTTTCCAAAAAGTCATCGATATCGGTTATATTGTTGTAGTCAAATGGCTTTTCAGGGTGAAAAATCTCCACTTCTTTGGAAAAGTATCCATAGTTCTGATTGTACAAGCTGTCCTCAATGAAATCTCCCGTCAACATCTTGACCTTTGAAGGACGAGCCTTTCTTCTGTTCAATTTCGCCGCGTTGATCATGGGAAACGTATTGAACACTTGTTCAGAGACCTTTCAGAGAAGGGATAGTTTGTGGCATGTTTATATATAAAGTCAATGGCGTTGAATCGGCTGGATTCTGACTTTTGGAGTGGATGAGGACCAGTATTGGCCACTTTGAATGCATAAGTGTCGGGACGAATTGAGTATTCATGGTGAAAAACATCTTTTTCGATCGGTGGAGGCTTGAAAATGCCACATGGGTTTGATGTTGGGTGTATAAACCGTTTTGTACTCTTAGAGGTTCCTAGAAGTGGTTTTATTAGTGTGGATCGCCTACTGCTAGCGAGCGATAGATGCATTGGAGAAGAATAATTCGCGAAGAATTGGATGAAGAATGAGAATACTGGGGAAGAATATTGGCGAAGAATAATTGGGGGAATTATTCGCTTGAAAAGTAAATCCGTCTCAATTTGTCTCTACAATCTTTACAGATGTTCAGCTTCGTTCGTATTCGTTATATTCATAGGTTACCTTGAGTATCTTTATTCTATTTCATAAGTTTCGTGGATTCAGACTCAATCTTACCAGTACTTCACTATCGCTCAAACTCATCCATACACTCGACCACCGTCTTAAGATTGTCTATGACACTGCTAATAGCCACCCGGAGTGCTCTATCATTGACTCCGGTGAATTTGCAAATTAGACTAGAGTCCTCAGCTGTATATTCCACGGTCAATTCGTTGGCTTTGAGAATGGGATCTGGTTCTAGGCTTTGTTTTGCTATAACGGCTTGTTTTTCCGTTTGAAAAGGGATGTTTAGAGTCACCGAATATGGAAGCATGGTGAGATGAAAAATCAGGTTAACTTCTCACTGAATATGTACCAGGCTGCATGCAGGTGCCTGATGAAATATACACCAGAGAACCAACAAGTCAACAACACTAAGAAGCAGACAGTTATGTTTCAAAGCATATATTTAGCCCGTATTTACCCCAAAAAACGCAGAAACTGTTTCAATGGTATTAGATATCAATTTATACTTATCAATAATATCCATATCTTTTGTCTCTAAAATCTCCAACATCATCAAATCTTGGCTTATCGTATATTCACTTTCTATATACTCTTCTTTATATAGAGTTATAGGTAAATTTATACGAAAAATTTCGTGTAGTATTGTAGTGATATTGTATTGTGATAAAATTGTCTCACATGGTAGTTTTTCGCCAACAAGGATAAGACTAAAATCTTTGCATACAAGAATATGATAACTGCCGAAGTTATCAGCAATTTCATGGAGTAACATTAACAAAATGCTGAAAGAGCTATTTTCATCTTGATCCTTCACCCATCGGCTAACTTCTATTCTATTTTTGTGTGTTTTATATACAGTCCTTCGACAATTGATAACCAGACTTCCTCTAGTTCACTATGTGTAAACTCTGCGTAGGTCTCAATAGCGTTCACGTGAATGTGTGAGTGTGTGGCAGCCAAGAAAATAGTAGAGTGTTAGCAATGTACTCCAAAAGTTTTTTCCTCGATTCTAACAAATGGCTGCAAATCAAGTGATAGTTTTGGATTGTATTTCAATCTTAATCATTAAATGGTCATAAATACTCTAAGTTAAAATGTACAGAAAAATTCCTAAATTTTCACCAAACGATACATTTTACATATCGTTGGGTCAATTTCTGTCGTTGGTCAAAAACATCAGTATTCGCAATACTGTTACGATTACTTGAACGGCAAAGCCAACCCATAGTAGGATAATTGAGGTTGTTCCTCGTTTTATTGGGACTTCTTTAAAGCAGAATGCCTTTGACAAATTGGAAGCAAAAGAAGTGGAAACAACAGTATACAACACATTGAAAGCAATTGCAATGCAAAGTGAAACCAAAGATACTGCCAAGGTGAATTTTGTAGGAACAACTTGAAAACTTAGAAACAAAAAAATGAAAGTTGCAAATAATGACACTGCTGATAAGGGCTGAAGGGCTTTGAATACTTTGTTCCAATGAAGAACAGTGGACCTTTGAGGAAATTCATCGGGTAAGTAGTTCAACCCAACCATATTGAGATGTGAAGTGCTTGTGAATTCGTTCATTTTTTGGGAAATATTCAACCCTGGTTCAAGTGGTAAGTAGGTTGCTTCGTAGAAACCATAATTTTCTCGTCCCCAAACCCACACTCCCGCAAAGTAGCTTTGATCAAGAAAGAGATCTTTTCCGCTCACATACGTAGCATTGTCATCTAGCGGACCAAAGTATCCCATATACGTTTCAAGATATGGGATTCTTGTTGGCAAGAGCAGAGATGGATTTGACACCGAATCTCTTGAAAATGGGATTGTTGAAGGGTTGGGAGAGGTTCTTGACCTCCCTGTCTTCTCTGTTTCTTGAATGGAGTTTGAAGTATCATAATTTCTTATGGCTGCAAATTTGGAGACTGTCGCACTAGTATCCACCTGTGCTAACAGTGGTCTGATGTCATCTTCAGCGGCATAGTTGTAGCCATAGCGACGTACTCCCTTAACATAGCTGGCATGTTCAATGTCAAAATGAACAAAGTATAGGTTTTTGAGTGGTTTTGTCACACATCCTATGACGACTATGAGGTATGATATGAACACAAATATCGACAAGATCCAACCAAGTAATGCCAAACATGGGTTTTTCTTGGACCTTCTGTAGTTTTCTCGCAAATAACCATCGATAAGAGTATATTTTGGTGGTTGTTCGTTATTTCTAAGAGTTTGAGTTCCTCCCAATGGTGAGGTTCCGTCAGCTGGTAATGTTGCATTATTTGAGTTGATCGCTTTCTCATATGTTGGTAGAAATTCCGTGTCCATATCTGATTCAGTGGACCATATAGGAGCTACTTCTGTGCTTATAAGCGACTGCCAAGCAATTGGTGCTGTTCGTAAATCTGGTGTAAATCTGGTTAGGTGCACTGGTCTGCGCGGCGCTATTTCAGTTACCGATTTTCGCAGCCGATCTTGAGGGCCGAGTTTCAGGAACAGTGACTCTAATTCGTAAGCAGTAATTGCTGAAAGCAACTAATGTTTTCGATAATTCTCGTACTTTTGGTCATTAATTTCATCAATTATCCACGTGCACTCAAAACGAGGTCATGCATGGTGGTGAAGATAAGGCCTCGGTCTCACTTGCTTTAAATTGTCAAGAAGTCTTATCGGTGAATGACCCTAATAGGGCTGATTTGATTGGAGCTATCAATTCATGACTTTTGGAATGAACTAGTTCTGGTGTAAAATCTATGATTCGGCTACATTCACTCATCTTACTCTACTTTAATCTTAATTTCTCTATTCGTACATTATCGTAGATCATAATCATATAATATCATTTCAAGAATAAATAGCAGTTCAATTCGCTTTAATGAAGCAGAAGAATCAATTCAATGAAACTGGTGATGCACTGGAACGCAAATGCAATCCAGAGAATTGGGACGGATTTCAATCCTTTATCGACGGTGACTTCTTTCATAGGAAATGCCGTGGTAATATAAGTAGCATACCTTCTTGCAACCACGTTGTATAGAATGTTGAATACAAGTGAGTAGACAACAGTCAAAGGTGCAATATAACGGGCCCATTTCCGAGGAAGTATTTGAAATGCCATTCCCACAAAGAACAATAGTGACACCATCAATATCACACATAAAGGCTGGAGTGCCATGAAAATTTTGTTCGTCTGGTTCATTTTGGACCTTCCCAGAAATTCAATCGCTTTTTCCTTATAGTTGAGCCCAGGCATATACACCCATACCACGGCATTATCATTGACCATTCTCGAGTAGTCGATTCCAGAATAAATGGTATTTCTCTTTGTTCTGTAGCCGGTGGAAAAATAACCATAAGACCAAATACCGACATAGTATTCGGACGGTATTCCCAATGACCAACCATAACGATAATGTGCGTTCTTGACTGTACCATAGTAGCCCATAAATACCGTGAAATTTCCCAAATTGGTTGGAAGGTACAGGGCTTCTGGTCTGGTGTAGTATGATGTTGCCAGGGCTCTTGCACTAGTAATGGGAGTTGTTCTAGATCTCCATGATGCTGTTGCTGATTGAAAAGCGCTTCTTGATGAACCCATCGAACTGACAGATGTAGGAGTTGTGAAGGAGGAATGGGTGGTGGTTGCAACCAAATTACCCGATGCGGAAATTTCTGTAGCGGTTGCAAATGCCTCGATTGAAGACCTCAAGGAAGAACTTCTTGTGGTTGAGGGAATACTAGTCACCTCCATTCTTCTTGCCGTGACCGTAGCAGCATAAGCATAATCTCTTACCAAGAAACGAGCACCCACGTTGTCAAAGCGGACCAAGTATAAGCCCTTTAACCCATTAACTGAGCAGCCAATAACCACCAAAAGGTACATTATGAACGCCGTGAGCGACATAAGACAGCTGACCCCATTGCGGGAGCTCGAGGGTTTCTGGATTTTCGTTAATGGTAGGGTACCGTGGTGGGTCTTGGATTATTAACTGTTCCAATCTTTCAGTTTGGGATGCGAAAGTAATTTCGCCATTTGGTGTTTCTTTCTCATATGGGGGTGGAGGTTCTGAAGCCATTGGCCTTCGGGGCCGTTGGGGTGATATTTAAATGCATGCCAAGACAATGTGTTCGAGTTCGTAAATTAAAGTCATCTCGGTGCATTGATGTAATTCGAGGAACCATCTGACGCACGGTGACGTCGAGGTGATAGCCGAGCCGTCTTCCGTCCAGCCGTTCTACCGTCTTATGCCGAGAATTGATCAGCGAGGTCATTAAATGTAATGAAGATCGGCTCAATTGCCGACGATAGTAATTACGAGAGCATGACTCTTCAATGCAACCATGTGGTAGATAAGAATTAAACCACGGGGTTGTGGATACGAAGTGATGGGTCATGAACTAATCATAAGTTCGAATGAGTCACGAATTGAACTGTTAGTGATTGTTAGTGAGAACTGTTAGTGACAATCGTTGGTGAAAACTGTTAGTGAGGAAAATTAGTGACAATTGTTGGTGAGGGTAATTAGTGATAATTACCAGTGACAGTTACTAGTGATCATCACCCGACGATTTCAGTATGCTTGACAAATAGCTCCCGCTCCAACCTTAGTAGTCAATTCAACTACATTTATAGCATCTCAGGTGTATAGGCTCCTCTCATTCCCATTGTCACTTCTCGTATGATCAACTCAGCCGCACCAGTAAACGAGATTCAGTGTGGGGAACGGCATGACTGTGGTGAGGGTCCGGCATACGGCAACGGCGTTTTATTGGTCCAAAGAAGAACTTATCTTTGCGAATAACCAAAGTATGCTGCAGTCGTATGCACGCTCTAAAGGTTGCATTCTGACGCTAAAAAGCTAGAAGTGACGAAGCAGTTTCAAATATTGCCGACTATTCCACGCAAAACCAAAATTCCAAATTCCGTATATGTTACTCAAAGTAGCCTGACTTTGCCGTATGTGGCACGGCTGTCGTGGCTCCGTCGTGGCTCAAGTGGCACCCTTGAGGCACAGCTCAGCCTCTATCATCGACTTGGTTTAGTGTGGGTGTGTGGCTGTAATATGCCGTATTGGGCTTGACAGCAGTGTTCCTGTGGCTCAGTGCGGCGTCCGTGCGGCTGTCGACATTACGAACGGACCCTTGCTGCAAATCCTGTAAGGGCATATTATCTGATCGGGAGTGTCCCGCAAAGGTATAAAATAGCGTGCTCTCTCCACTCTCTGACAATGAGCAACGAAAAGAATTTGGACGTGATCAACATCGACTCTGGTACCTTTTCTGGAGAAAGGTCATATGAAGACGACGAAGGCAGAACTCCGACTTTGGACGAGTTGAAGAATTTACGCCATGTTGCCGCAAAAATCCCCATTAGTTGTTATCTCGTGGGTGTAGTGGAGTTGGCAGGAACTTTTACGTCCTTTGGTTTGAATGCACCTTTTCAAAACTATATGCAAAATGGTCCTAATGGAACACCTCCTGGAGCTTTAAACTTGAAAAATCAAGGAGCCACTGCGTTGTCGTATTTTTTCCAATTTTGGTGCTATGTCACTCCGATTTTTGGTGCCTGGGTTGCTGATACCTTTTGGGGCAAGTACAAGACCATTGTGGTATTCTGTCTCATTTATATGGTTGGAATTCTCATTTTGTTCATCACATCTATTCCCGCAATTACCAGCTACAACACAGCTTTGGGCGGTTATATAGTTGCAATTGTCATCATTGGAATTGGTACTGGTGGGATTTCGTCAAATGTTTCACCTTTGATTGCAGATCAGGTTCCAAAAACCCAGCCAGTTATCAAGGTTTTGAAGTCTGGAGAAAGAGTGGTACAGGACCCAGCAATCACCATTCAAAACGTGTTCATGTTCTTCTATCTCATGATTAACATTAGTTCTTTGTCTATTATTGCAACCACTGAATTAGAGGCCCATGTGGGGTTCTGGGCAGCATTTCTCTTACCTTTCTGTTTCTTCTTCATTGCTATCGCAGCATTGGTTCTTGGTAGGAATTCCTACACCAAAGTTCCAGTTTCTGATAAGGTTATTTCCAAGTCTTTTCAATGTACTTGGATAGCTATTAAGAGCAGATTCACATTTGAAGCTGCCAAACCGTCGAAAAATCCTGAAAAAGAGTTTCCTTGGACAGATCATTTTGTTGAAGAAGTGAAAAGAGCCGTCTATGCCTGTAAGGTTTTCTTGTACTATCCCATCTACTGGGTGGTTTATGGACAAATGCTCAACAACTTTGTATCCCAAGCAGGACAAATGGAGCTCCATGGGTTGCCCAACGATTCTCTTCAGGTCATCGATTCGATTACTATCATTGTCTTTATCCCCATCTGTGAGCATTTTGTCTATCCATTTGTAAGAAAGTTCACTCCTTTAAAGTCCATCACAAAAATTACTTTGGGATTCATGTTTGGTACCGCTGCAATGGTATATGCTGGGGTATTGCAACATTACATCTACAAAGCTGGACCTTGTTACGATGAGCCTTTAACTTGCAAGGGATTTGAAGGTGTTCCAAATCATATCCATATTGCCCTTCAAGTTCCCGCTTATGTCTTGATTGCGTTGTCGGAGATTTTTGCTTCCATTACAGGCTTGGAATATGCTTATACAAAGGCGCCTGTTAGTATGAAGTCGTTTATCATGTCGTTGTTCTTGTTGACCAACGCTGGAGGTTCAGCCCTTGGAATAGCTTTATCTTCCACATCTGAAAACCCCAAGTTTGTGTGGTCCTACACCGGCTTGGCGGTATCGTGCTTTGTAGCTGGGTGTCTTTTCTGGGTCTGTTATAAGCACTATAATCAGCGGGAAGAAGAATGGAACCAGTTGGAGTATAAGGAAGTGGAACTTGTTCCTGTGGAGTCTCAGCCGATCAAGAGTTTGGCATAAGTTGGGGATGTTCTTGTTTTGTTAAGTAGTTGTAGTATTTTTGGATATAGAGAAAAAAGAGATTGAGTGAGTTTAAAGAAAAAGATGAGTTTTTCGCAGCCATTGCATTTTCGCACCCTCACATTTTCCCAGCCTCACATTTTCGCAGCCACAGCATTTCTCAGCCGTTCCCAGCCTCGCACTTTATTTTCGCGCCACTCAACTGTTTTCCTTATAATCAAAAGATGGTATTAACTAAAAAACTCGAAAAAAGATCCGGTAGTACCTCGTACTAGGCGAAATTATAAACTAATGCTGTCCTAGAACAACATTCCGAAGAATAAAGCGGTAGCCACAAGGAATGACCATGGCTTAGAAATTGGGCCAGCACCCTCAGAAGCAAATAACAGCAGGAGTTTCACCAACCACAGAAGAAGAGGTTTCATGAGCCTCTCCAGCAACGGTGGCTGGGTTAGCTGGGCTGGCTGGGTTAGAACCAGAGTCGGAACCAGAACCGGAACCAGATCCAGAGTCGGAACCAGATCCCTGTCCAGCAACATTCTCAGGCTTTCCACTGCCAGCAGTGGATGGCAATGGACAGTAGGTGGTGTAGACATAGTGGGCCTTGGTCACGGTAGTCAAGCCGGTGGTGACTGGAACTGGGGTACACTTGTTGTCCTCGCACTTGGTGATGGTAATAACAGTGGTGCTGATTTCATCAACGGTGTCACAAGGAACAGTGGTGGTGTAGGTGGCGTCTCCCTTGGTGGTCACAATCACTTTACTGGTTTCCACACCGGTACCGGTGGATGCTGGGCAAACGGTAGTGTATTCCGTGCACACATGACACACAGGTCCGATATCGGTAGTGTAGGTAGTCAAGTGGCCAGCAGAGTCAGTGGTGACGATGACTTCGCCGGTCTTGGTGGCAACAGAACCATCTGGGTTGGTGGTAGTGAATGTGGTTGGGTACTCAGTACATTCAGGGCACACAGCACCAATGTCGGTGGTGTAAGTGGTCAAGTGACCATCAGAGTCAGTGGTGATAACATACTCGCCAGTCTTGGTAGCAACAGAACCGTCTGGGTTGGTGGTAGTGAATGTGGTTGGGAACTCGGTACATTCTGGGCAGATAGCACCAATGTCGATGGTATAAGTGGTTAAGTGTCCGTTGGAGTCAGTGGTGATCACGTACTCACCAGTTTCGGTAGCAACAGAGCCATCTGGCTTGGTGGTGACGAAGGTAGTTGGGAACTCAGTACATTCTGGACAGATAGCACCAATGTCGGTGGTGTAAGTGGTCAAGTGTCCGTTCGAGTCAGTGGTGATAACGTACTCGCCAGTCTCGGTAGCAACAGAACCATCTGGTTTGGTGGTAATGAAAGTGGTTGGGAACTCAGTACACTCAGGGCAGATGTCACCAATGTCAGTAGTATAGGTGGTCAACTGTCCGTTGGAGTCGGTGGTGATAACATACTCGCCAGTCTCAGTAGCAACAGAACCATCTGGTTTGGTGGTAATGAAAGTGGTTGGGAACTCAGTACACTCAGGGCAGATGTCACCAATGTCAGTAGTATAAGTTGTCAACTGTCCGTTGGAATCAGTGGTGATAACATACTCGCCAGTCTCGGTAGCAACAGAACCATCTGGTTTGGTGGTGACGAAAGTCGTTGGGAACTCGGTACATTCAGGGCACACTGGTCCAATGTCGGTGGTGTAAGTAGTCAACTGACCATCGGAGTTGGTGGTGACAATAACTTCTCCAGTCTCAGTCGATACCGATCCATCTGGGTTGGTAGTGACAAAGGTAGTTGGGAAGTCAGTACACTCTGGGCAGACAGGACCAATATCGGTGGTGTAAGTGGTCAACAGTCCGTCAGAGTCAGTGGTAACAATTACCTCTCCGGTCTCAGTGGAGACGGAACCATCAGTGTTGGTGGTAGTGAAGGTGGTTGGGAACTCGGTACACTCTGGGCAGACTGGACCAATGTCGGTGGTGTAAGTAGTCAACAGACCATCAGAGTCAGTTGTGATGATAACTTCTCCAGTGTCAGTCGAAACAGAACCATCGGTATTGGTGGTAGTGAAGGTAGTTGGGAACTCAGTACAGCCTGGACATTCGTCAGAAGAAGCAGCGGACGAAGCAGCAGCAGATGAAGAAACAGCAGCCGACGAAGAAGCAGCAGCCGACGAAGAAGCAGCAGCAGACGAAGAAGCGGCAGCAGACGAAGAAGCGGCAGCAGACGAAGAAGCGGCAGCAGACGAAGAAGCGGCAGCAGACGAAGAAGCAGCTTCAGATGAAGAAGCGGCAGCAGATGAAGAAGAAGCTTCCAGATGAAGAAGCGGCAGCAGACGAAGAAGCAACTTCAGATGAAGAAGCGGCAGCAGACGAAGAAGCAGCTTCAGACGACGAGGCAGCGGACGAAGAAGCAGCTGATGAAGAAACGGCAGAAGACGACGAAACAGCAGAAGACGATGAAACAACCGAGCTGGAAGTGTCATCAAGACCTGGTGCATCTGGCAATGGGAGACATGCGGAACATGCGGTTGGTTGAGTAGCTGTGTCTGGAATTGGACCGTTGTATCTGACACCTCCGTTGATGACGGTGGTAAGAATACCTCCGAAATCAGTGGTGAACCTCTCGAACAAGGACTCGTCGTATCCTGGACCAATGTTGAACTGGAAGTAGAACACCAAGGTGGTGTACAATCTCAAGATTCCGGTAGTTGGAGAGTATTGAATATTTGAGATTGGCAAACCAAGTCCAATAACATTACCTCCACCGAAGCCAGCAACAGTGAAAGTTTGAGAGAGGGAAAGAGCCTCAACTCTAAGACTCGAAGTTGGAGAACTCAAGTAAAGAGTCTGGTCTTGGGAAATGGACAAAATGGAGTTGGAAATCCACATGTTACTGTTAACACCAACATCAATACATCCGGAACCGTCGATGGCGGTGGATTGGTCGTAAATTTCGTTGATCAAGCAAATGGTACCATCGTTAGTAATGGAACCAGCGGGGGCACCCAAGGTAACAAATCCAGAAGATCTGGTGTTCTGGTAAAACACCATAAGACCATTGTTGGTCCAGTCTGCAGCAGTGACGGACATTACTGGTACACCAATACTTCCATCACCTCCCATCCACATATTACCGTTGTTGGTGAAACGTAAACCAACAAGGTTATAAGTGGGAGCGGTTAAAGACTCCACAGAATTGAACGAAATGTCTCCGTTGTTTTCGATGGAATTGAGTAAACCCAACAACGTGACGGTCAAAGCAATAAGATTGGAGTTACTACTTATGAAAAGTTGACCGTCAACCTTAAGATTTCCAACAAAGTTGGTAATGGCATTGTTGATAATGGACCAGTAGGCACCAGCTTGAACTTCGGTGTCACCACTGATGGTAACTGCACCACGACTGATGGTGTCGGAAGTGATTGTCTGACCGTACACCGATGACAACAGCAAAGCTGCTGCTGTGAGAGCTTTAAAACTGAGGTGCATTTTCAGTCTAGCGATTGTTCTCTGAAGACTAACATTTTGGAAACTGTTCTTTATATCAACCTATGGATGCAAAACTCAAGCGGAGAAGGAAACTGTGCTGCAATTGCCAAGACGTTCAACAACATGGGCCTTTGCCTGTTTCGACGGTTTCTTTGCCTCTTCGGGCCATGTTCACGGTCGATGCAACTCTAGTAATCGTGGGGTTGCGCATATCTCGGGTTTATTCGTGGTGCATATCGAATTTTGGTACCGATTCCGCCCAAAGGAAAATGCATGGATGGCTAATTTTGCGACGGAGATTTTACAATGTTGCCGTACAAGTTGTGCAACTATTGGGCAAAACTTGAGCGGCAACTTACGAGCTTGGGACAGAGAAGAATCATGATATCGTATACTACGGAGTTTCGTTTTGCAGACTATGGAAGGGAGTGTCGATAAACATGCAACGAAAGTTCCCGTATACCGAATGCGTACACAATGCGCCGCATCCGTCCACGGCATTTACGACTATAGTTGCCCTTGAAGCGACTAGATTGAGTGTATCGGAAACTAGCCTAAATTAGGCAATCAGTGACTCTTTAGGGTGCATATCTTGCTGCATGTTCACGAGTGTGCGAATGTCATCAGCGTGTTTTAGTCAATTTTAATCCATGCATTATGCATGCGCACGCATTATCGGATTTAGCCACCATGTCAAACCTATTTTGGACCGGTTGCATTCAATGATTTGTCTGCCATTTTTCATCATTCCCTCACATTTTGGCCATATTTGTCGCTACTGCTTGCCTGTGATATTATAGCTTGATTCTATTGATCTCAACCAGTAGGGGTCAATAACTTTGTGGTGAATTATTTTTTGCATCCCCGCATTCTGCAGCTTCAGATTGGACGCCGCACGAGGTCTGCGAGCAAACTTACACGACGTAAATCTTGCGATGTATTATTAGGGTTGTGAGAACAATGCCGTTCTTTTACGAAAGTTAGTTGTTTTCGAGAGATCTGAGAATGAGGTGTGCTCGTATTTTGTTTGGGCTCAAACCTTAAAGCAAGATATATTATTTTCGCCACAATCGCTTGGGATGATTCTGCCCTTTGCACATGAAAAATATTAAATCGTAAAGTGGACTCAAATTCGTCGGACCCTCCTGACAGAATCGGGGCTTTGAAGGTCCAAAATGGGCCATCACCCAAGCTTTCCCGAATATTAGAAAGCCAGTGAAAAATGTTGGGGGTGAAAATTGCCGCACGTTCTCCTCTATTGCAGAAAGCTTTTTAGCTATGCAGACGATGCATGTGTGATGCTATTCAAGGGTAGCATTACCGCTGCACCGTAGCATGTGCTCCTAACATGTGCGCTCGCATCGATTTAGTATGGGCGTGGCCTGTGCACGTAACCCGCGAATGCTGGTGCGCCCATCGTGCCGCGTTGCCAAATTCTATTGTCTTTCGCGGCACCGTGATCATTTCGTAAGATTTAACGCGTATAATTGCATCTAATGGTCGAATGTTACTAATACGATAACAATGAGTTTGTTGAAACAATACCTCCGTATCAGTATATTCGTTAATTGCGTTATTTCGAAGTCCGAAATCCGGTCGGTAGTTGATCAACTACTGGCGAAAATTCGTAGCCTAATAATATCGTAGATGGTAGCATTTAGAGAAGATAATGGTGAGCTTTGCTAGTACTGGTAGATACTAGTAGACGGTGCTGACCATTCATTGCGAGTGCAAAAGTCGATTAAGTCCAATCAAAAGTGCTGGAGAAATGCCCGGAAAGTGCTCGGAGAAATTACTCAAAGAAGTTAGAGAGAGTTGTGTTACGATATCTACCCGAATTGTGATATCACGAAACAGTTTTCTTTGCTAGAGTAGTAGTAGGTCATTGCAGTTGTAGCTTCCATCAACTATTTTGGGCAATTGAATTGTTGAAGATTTTGTTGAATATCATAATCTGCAAAATTACAATATTCAATTCGTGGAAAATTAGCAGTACTCTCAATTATGCCCTTGCTTGAAAAGAAGGAGGTTCTTATAAGCATGAAAGTCGTTATTAGTGAGGAGGTCTTGATTTTCGAATAGAGCTTATAGTCTCGAATCTGGTTCACTTTTCAGCGACTTCATCAACCTACATTTGGCTACCTTTGATGCATAGTCTAGCTCTAAAAAGTTAGACTTTGTTAAATCTGTCACTTCTCTCTTTTTGCTTGAACCAGTTTTTATCTCGGAAAGACAACTCTTATTCATAAGCTGACTTCAAGTTACAAAGTTGCACTGGACTGTTCTTGGCCTTTTCGCTGATAATTCTCTAAATTTTTCTGAGGAGCTTCAATTTTCCCATGGAGTGGCTGTGTTAAGCATGGGGTTCACTTCATGCTGTTTTTGTCTAAATGTGAAATTCCCGCAAATCTACTAAGTTACTGAGTATCTCGTATTTTCGGTCTTTAATTTTCGACGTCGCGCGCTCGCAATCGGCGCATGGTGGATCTCGGCTGCAAAAAGAGCGACCAGACCTGAACGCCTAGAATGGAAATTGGACCCAATTGAAATGTTCAACTGTTTGTGACTCGGTTCTATTTGCACTGGGCTTCTACAGTGATTCGATTTTATTGTCTTTCAAAGTCGAAATTGTAATGAGTAGATTACCTGTCAGGAAGACACTCTTTAATTTGTTGGTTCAAAAAGATAGAGTTAACTTTCTTTGCTTGCTTTTACCTTACTCGTTTCTTTGATGACTTATGGTAGTTAGCTTGTTCTTTCATAGCTAACTAGTTCATTACTGGAAATGATACTACGGCAATAATAACTTTCAAGTATTTGAATTAGAAGCATTTTTCAGCTATTCAGTGCTTCACTCAAAAAAGTCAAAATACTCAATCAGCAATGGTAGTCCAAATTCAGCAAGATAAAGGTTTGAACTTCCTGTACTATCAATTGCAGTCTAATCATTGTCAAGTTTATTCAGTTACATGAGCAGAAAGAAATTGGCTAAAAACTTAGAAAGACTACTCATTCTGTATCCACTATCATCACCTTGATACTACCTGATGTAGGATCATGTGAGCATTCAAGAGCAGCCTTGGCTTGTTCCAATGGAAACCGGTGAGTAACCAAGGGCTCTACCTTGATAATACCTTCACTTATCAACTTGATAACAGGAGCCCAACTATGGTGATAACGATTGATAAATTTAACATCCACTTCAGCAAGCGACAAAGTCATGAAAGGAATCTTTATTTCATCCTTTCCTACTCCCACAACCATAAGTGTACCAGATCTTCTGGTAGCATAGGCACAACAATTGATACTAGATTCCACTCCGGTACATTCGAGAGAAACATGTGGAGCATGATATTCTGTAGGACCAAATTGCTTCTTAATTTCCAACCCAGTTTCTTGTGGGGTTAATTTGGGGTTGATACGGTACGTCTTTAACTCAGGAACCAATTTCTTGGCAAAGTCGAGTCTGTCTTGGGAAATATCAGTAATGCATAATGGTGTACAACCAGATGCCTTTGCCAATAATAACGTGAAAAGTCCAATTGGACCAGCTCCAGCGACAAGCACTCCTCCACCGAGCCGAAGCTGAGCTCTTTCAATGGCATGGTAAGCAATAGAAGCAGGTTCCACCAATGCACCTTTCTCAAAAGACATATTATCAGGAAGCTTGTGCACATACCGAGCATCATGAACCAAAAATCTCTGCATTGAGCCATGATAAGGATACACACCAATGAACTGGACCTGCTCACACAAATTATAGTCTCCTTGGGAGCAAAGAAAGCAATTTCCGCATGGAACACCAGGCTCAATGGCTACTCTATCACCGGCTGCAACATTGGTGACATTTTCTCCCACTTCAATCACCTCTCCTGCCGCTTCATGGCCTAAGGTACAATTTCCTAAGACCTTGAGCTCACCAATTGCACCGGTTTTCCAAAAATGGATATCAGATCCACATATTCCTGTGGCCCGTACATGTAAAAGTACCTGTCCTGGTTGAGGACGGTTTACTGCGGTCTCATTCAATTCAAGAGTGTGGTCTTTGGTCACCTGTAACGATGGGTTTGTAAAAGTCATTGAATGGGAGACGAGCAGAGTCGCTATACATAAATCTAGAAGTGAAAAGTTGCCGCAAGCTCCCCACACCTTGGCCTGCGGCTAATTTGGCGCTCCGTATTATACTTTGGTGACGCACGTCAGATTGCAACATGCCCAATCGGGAAGTGGTAGCCGCGACCCGCTATGGGTTTGCCGCGACCCCCACACTTGGAACTGCATCGGTGCAAAAACATAAAAAAGTGGTGGAAAGTCCGGAAAACACATTCAGAATGACCACCGACGACTACGACAAGATTTTGGTTACGTTTCGTATCCCTAATTGCTGATTTGGTGCAGCAGTTCAATGGAGGACATCCTGGTGGAGCCATGGGAATGGCTGCAATTGGAGTAGCTTTATGGAAGCACGTTTTACGGATATCTCCTAGTAATCCCAATTTCTTCAATAGGGATAGGTTTGTGCTTTCCAATGGCCACACATGCTTGTTCCAGTATGCTTTTCATCATCTTGTTGGCTACAAGCATATGACATTGGACCAGTTAAAGTCGTATCATTCTGCTGAATTGGATTCTTATTGCCTGGGCACCCAGAAAATGAACATCCTGGAATTGAGGTGACCACCGGTGCTTTGGGTCAAGGAGTAGCAAACTCGGTGGGGTTAGCAATTGCTGCGAAAAATTTACAAGCGACATACAATCGTCCTGAATATCCAGTAGTTTCCAACCATACGTTTTGTATTGTTGGTGATGCTTGTTTGCAAGAAGGTATTTCCTTAGAAGCTATCTCGTTGGCTGGTCATCTTTGTCTCAACAACTTGACGATAATTTATGACAATAATCAAATTACATGCGATGGTTCAGTTGATCTCACCAACACCGAAAATATCAATGAAAAGTTTCGGGCTTGCAATTGGAACGTGATTGAGATCATGGATGGATCCGAAGACGTTTCAGCAATTGTAACCGCTCTTGAAGCTTCCAGAAAGTCCGATAAACCCACTCTTGTCAATGTCCATACCAAGATTGGATATGGGTCAAATATAGAAGGTACGGCTGCTGCCCATGGTGCTGCGTTTGGTCAGGCTGAAGTTGACAGACTCCACACTGTTAATGGGTTCCCAGTTGATGAAAAAATCGTGATTCCGCAATACATGTATGATTTTTTCAAAAAGGAAGAAAATGAAGAGAAGCAATGGAATGAGCTTTTGACAAAGTATCAAGCAGCACATCCGGAATTGGCCAAAGAATTCTTGGACAGAGTAAATGGAAAGCTACCAAGCAATTGGGAGTCTTTGGTTCCCACTCAATTCCCTTCAACTCCTACTGCTTCACGTAAATCCAGTGGTTTGTGCGTTCAAAATCTCGCCGAGAATATCAAGAACCTTTTCATTGGTACAGCAGATCTTTCTCCCTCGGTCAACTTATCGTGGAAATCGAAGGTTGATTTTCAAAATCCCGCCATTGACACTGCTTGTGGTATTAATGGAGACTACCTGGGAAGATACTTACACTATGGAATCAGAGAACACTCAATGGCAGGTATAGCCAATGGAATAGCCGCCTACAACCCAGGAACTTTTATTCCCGTTACTTCGTCGTTTTTCATGTTCTATCTCTATGCTGCACCCGCAGTCAGATATGGAGCCTTGTCCAAGTTGAAGGTTATTCATGTTGCAACTCATGATTCAGTAGGACTCGGAGAAGATGGACCTACGCACCAACCAATTGCGTTGGCTACTTTCTACAGAGCCTTACCACAAATCAACTATATTCGTCCAGCCGACTCTGAGGAGACTGCTGGTGCGTGGATAGCGGCTTTGAAGGCTGATACTCCCACAATTATCTCATTGTCGAGACACAACCTTGAACAGCAAATTACCACTAATCGTCAAATGGTTGCAAAAGGTGCCTATCTTTTACAAGAAGATGAAGATGCACAAATCACAATTATTGGTGTGGGAGCAGAACTCACATTTGCAGTTGGAGCTTCAAAGGTTTTGCGTGACAAAGGTATCAAGTCGAGAGTAGTTTCGTTTCCTTCTCAAAGGTTATTTGAACAGCAGTCGTTGAACTACAAACGTTCGGTATTGAAAAGAGGTAAACTTCCATGTGTTGTCATTGAAGCCTACGCTCCAAATGGGTGGGAGCGCTATGCTACAGCCGGTTTCAACATGACTACTTTTGGAAAGTCGTTACCTGGTTCTATAGTCTACGATTACTTTGGGTTCAACAGCGCAAAAATTGCCGACAGAATTGAGCGCTACATCAAGGAGTACGAGGAGCCTGACATCAAATTCGAGTTTCAGGACTTGCTAGCTGTTTAGTATACCAATTTGAATAAAAATTTCAGTAAAATTTGAGCACCCGAGATAATCCCCGGACTGCGGCAAACATTTCCTCTTTGGGTATAGAATCTGGGGTAACATGCATTGTCCAATGTGAAATTTTCGGGAAAAGTGGAAATTTCCAATTCCGAAACCCGTGGCTGAGACCAAGGCTGAGACCAAGGCGTGTGACCCCACTTACCGGGAGTCTATAGTTGAGTTTGTTCTACTTGAACATTGCTAGAAAATTGACTGTGTGCAGTATTTGACTTTAGCTACCTAACCTAGCTTTACGACTAATAACAAACTGAATATTTTTCTAACTATTACTTGATTTACAAGTCCCTCCACCAGTCTAGTGTCCAATGGTGAAAGAAGCCAAATCTACAGGAAATCGGGTTAAAACGGGGTGTCTTAAATGTAGAGAGATTCATAAGAAATGTGATGAACTCAAGCCAAAATGTCTGAGATGTGTTAAACGAAATGATAACTGCATTTGGCCCTCGTTGAGTGGTAGGTTTGTGAACAAGGTGGTATCGAATGGGACAAATAACTCAACAAAAGAAGAGTCTCTTAAAGTTTATTCAAAACGTCTTCAAGAAACACTCAACAATAATGAGACCCAACGGACCCTCCTATGATGTCGACTACTACCCCCAAGCTTCACAACATTATGAATACGGGAGAACAAGATGGTATGAGATACGAACTTCTTTCTCCATCTCGTTCGATGTCTCACAGCGACTCTATCATGAAAAACGAACCCCAGTCTTTGGTGCCGTTTGTCGATCAATTTTCAGCTGAAGAGCCGCCGAATGAATTGCTGGAGATGTCTACCGATCTCAGTCCGTTTCTACATTATAGAAGCTTACACAGAACATTTAGAGATTATATCTTTACAAATGTTGCATCGTCATCGATGAATTCTCCTGCCGACGTTCTGGCGGTGGACTTCACTAATATCTTACAATCGCCCATGCCTGAGTTGTTGAAGGACTCCAGTACTCAATTGACGGGAGAACCTACGAACACAACCGATAAAGAACAAATAACCGAAAGTGAAAAGTTGGATTTATACAAAACTTACCTTTACGAGATTGCACCTTGGCTTGATATGTTCGATGGTTCTAGGCAGTTTGGTACCGTTATTCCTCTGCTTGCAACTAGAAGCGACGCATTGTTTTACACCATTTTAACCATTGCTTCAAGGCAAAAGGAACAACGAGACAACAAGTATTCTCCCAGTATAACCTTGTCGTTGTATCGTGAGTCGCTCAGATACCTAATTCCCACCGTCAAAGATTGCTTAGATACCTCGATTATCTGTGCTTGTGTTATTCTCTGTGTCTTGGAGCTCATGTCTTCATCCCCTAAAACCTGGAGGTACCATCTTGAAGGATGTGCTTCTCTTTTCAAAACACACAATATTCATGGTTTTTGCGAACCACTTCAGAGAGGACTCTTCTGGTGCTATGCTCGAATGGATGTCATTTCTGCAGTTATAGGAGAGCAACCCACTTTGATACCTTCGGAAAAATGGTTGCCCAACGATTGCAGTGTATCTGACCTGAAATCGCTATTCACCTCTTTGGAAACCAGGAGGATATGTATGCAAATTACATGGTTTTTTTATGTGCTCGAGTTCTCAACTTGATAGCAAATGATAGGGAAGACTATGCAATTGAATGGAAACAAGTATGGGACGAAGTTGGTGAATGGCACAAGAATCGGCCTTTTCAACTAATGCCTATAATGGAAACAGAGCAAACTCCTTTTCCCGGTATACTCTATATGAATGGACCGGCAATTTCTTCAAATCAACTATACCATATGACTGTGATTCTTTTGACCCAAAATAAGCCTCGGGCTCACAAAATCGTGTTTCTGGAACATGTACGGTCTCCTGTTTGGCACGCTAAGAGAATATGTGCTATAAGTCTTCACAACGAGCACCATGGTTCCTGGAACAATGCGTTGCAACCTCTTTGGATTGCGGGTCAATTGCTTAGTAGTAAAGAGGAACATGAAATTGTGCTAAACTTGTTACATAAAATCGAGTCCACCACTGGATGGCAGCTGGGGTTTCGAGCGAGAGATTTGGAGGCTTATTGGAACGGAGACAATTCTCCATCTACATGAGATCAAAAACACCATCTACATGAAAGAAAACCATCATCATAAATTTCGTCTAACTAGATCCCACTGATTCAACATGTTGCAAACTAATGCTTTTCGCATTGGAAGTCCCGGAGTCCCATTCTTCTAGCGGAGTGCTGCGGTACTGCTTGGTGTCAACGAATCCCATAAACATTGTGCTTGTTTCGGAAAAGAGTTTGTCGATAGACTCCAAGGTGAGCCCTTTGGTTTCTGGGTAGAAAAAGTAGAACATCAAAGCAAATGCAAAGTTCGTTACCGTGAATATGAGGTATGATCTCCACTTGATGTTCGTGATTATAGTTGGGGTTATTTCTACCACAAAAAAATTCCACAACCAGTTGGCAGAAATACCAATAGCAGTTCCCTTGGCTCTTGCATGCAAAGGAAGTATCTCTGGCACAATTACCCAAGGAATACAGTTGCCGGAAGCACCAAAGATAAGCTGGAAAAGAAAGAAGAAGGCAACGGCAGCCGATCCCGTGGACTCCTTCAACCGACTATTGTCTTGGAAACTCAAAAGAATTGTTATGAAAAGCATGGATACTCCACATCCAATATAACCATACACTAGTGGTAATCTTCTTCCAAGTGAATCACTGAAAAATGAGGGCACCAAAGATCCAACTGTAAAGCAAATGACTGTACAACCTGCAAGAATCATAGCCAAATTCCGTTCTATGCCAACGTTATTGATCAAAACCGTGGTTATGTAGTAGTTTATCAAGTTAACTCCTCCAACCTGTTGAGCAAACATTGACATGTATGCCAAAAGCACTCTATGGCGGGTTTTCGCTGTGTCTTTAACGAGAAGTTTTTTCCAAGAATAAGCACCTTCAGTACTCTCAAGTATCATGGCTTCCTCGATTTCTTGGTACAAACTAGTAATCTCCGGATCGGTTTCTGGCTTCCCAAATACATAACAGAGAACTTTTTTCGCTTCGTCTTTCGACCCTTGAAGTACAAGTACCGAGGCGATTCTGGAATGGTGCAAGTAAGACCAAGAACCACCGCTGCAAAAATTATTTGTGTAGCGATTGGAAGCCGCCATACAATGGCTCCTGAGGTGAACGACATCCCATAAGTGAACCAGTAAGCATAAACCAAACCAACTCCAACAAATAATGCTTCGGAGCACACAAGTCGACCACGAAGTTCAGGACGAGAAAGCTCAGCTTGATACATGGGTACGGAACTTGTTTCCATTCCGGTACCAAGACCACAAATAAACCTTCCTATCATCAAGTGTGCTACCGTGAAAGCACTAGTTTGAAGAGCAACTCCAACAATCACCAATACCATAGCTGCTGCAATAGTCTTCCGGCGCCCTAAATAGTCACCAACAAAGTACGTGAGAATGCACCCAAAAAAGCATCCTAACGTATAAATGGAAACTATAATTCCCAAGTAGCTGCCTGTAGGATGCCCAAATTGGTTCAAGAAGTTTTCACCATCTATCAAGTTTCCCACAATACCTTGTTCGACTCCGAAGAGAATGAATGCGAGCTCACAAGTAAATGTGACTGCGTAGCTCACCTGTTTTCCTGGTTTCCAAAATTGAGTCGACATGATAGTGAAGATTGGATAAAGCAGACATGCAAAGAATATATATAGGTGGGAGATTCACAATGACAAGTCTCGTGAGTCGTTCTTGGATATGCGGCTGCGAAATTGTGGGGCATGTGGGGTAACGGCTGCGCGTAGTTAAAGGCGCGCGTAGTTCATTCCCCATATGGCAGCCTAAGCGACATGCGATATTTATTCGAAGCGAACCAGAACAAAGCCGGTAACAAGCGCAAGTGACAAGGGATAAAGATCAGCAACGCTTATGATCCATGGATCTCCGCATTTCAAAATGAACCGCACTGAGGGGAATAAATGAGAAAATTGCATGGTTGCATTTGACAATTTAGGATGCCAATGGTATCTAAATTCTTCAAAGGTCGAATATTATGGTAGAGTGTGCCAAGAAATTATATGTTGTCACCTGCTAAGATAGTAAGGTTTTTGTACAAGTTTGACTTGATTACTTCTGAAACTCATTTTTATCGCAAGATAGCCAAATGTGTAAAATGTAAAAGTGGGTATCATTTGTCTTTGTCTGCAAAATTATTTGGTTCTATGGCCGTTCCTGTACATTGCCCGGTCTTCTTCTTTGAGAACTTGATCTCACTCGTGTTTACTACACGAAAGTCTCACTCACCTCTACAACATGAAAAGGATATCATATATTAAAAGTGCTCGTGTACGAGTAGAATATAAACAAGACTCAAACGCTCAAATTGAACTTTTGGCGTGATCTAAAAGACCAGAATTTAACAAATAGAGCTGTAAGGAACCTGCCAGCGCCCGCAATAATAATATGGTTTGTGTCACAATAGGTCAAGTTTGGAACAACATTCCCAAGAATAAAGCACCTGCAACAGCAAAGGAGAAAGGAGAATTCATTTCACCGGCTCCCTCAGCGACTGAGATGGTTCTAGAAAGTGAAGCGAGGGTAGTTTTTGACGAAGATAACGTGACGGGAGGAGCACCAGAAACTGCTGGAGCAGCAGATTTAGGAGGATTTGTTACCACAGCAACACTGGATAATGGCACAAGTGTGGTGTAAACGGTGTTTGATTTGGAAATTGTAGCGACTCCAGTGGTAACAACTCCGGTAGAACACTTGTCTTTGTGGCAGCTGGTGATAGTGACGACTGTGGTGCTGACAGCTTGAACTGTGTCACATGGAACCGTGGTGGTGTAGGTAACAGCTCCGCTTGTGGTTACAATCACTTTGCTGGTTACCTTACCAGTACCACTGGGAGCGGGGCACACAGTGGTGTACTCTGTACAAACATGACAAAGATGACCAATATCAGTGGTGTATGTGGTTAAGTGGCCCTTCGAGTCGGTGGTAACGATGACATTTCCAGTCTTGGTCTTGACAGAACCATCGGTCTTGGTGGTGAAAGTCGTTGGGAATTTTGTACACTTTGGACAAAGGGGTCCAATATCAGTGGTGTATGTGGTCAAGTGTCCTCCTTTGTCGGTTGTGATCACATAGTTTCCAGTGTCAGTCTCAACAGAACCATCAGTCTTCGTTGAGATAAAAGTGGTTGGGAACTTTGTGCATCCTGGACAAAGAGGTCCAATGTCTGTGGTATAAGTTGTCAAGTGTCCACCGTTATCCGTTGTAATAACATAGTTTCCAGTGTCAGTTTCAATTGAGCCATCAGTTTTTGTTGAGACGAAAGTTGTTGGGAACTTCGTGCATCCTGGACAGAGAGGACCAATGTCAGTCGTATAAGTTGTCAAATGACCAGTCTTGTCCGTCGTGATAACATAGTTTCCAGTGTCAGTTTCAATTGAGCCGTCAGTCTTTGTTGAGACGAAAGTTGTTGGGAACTTCGTGCATCCTGGACAGAGAGGACCAATGTCAGTCGTATAAGTTGTCAAATGACCAGTCTTGTCCGTCGTGATAACATAGTTTCCAGTGTCAGTTTCAATTGAGCCGTCAGTCTTTGTTGAGACGAAAGTTGTTGGGAACTTCGTGCATCCTGGACAGAGAGGACCAATGTCAGTCGTATAAGTTGTCAAATGACCAGTCTTGTCCGTCGTGATAACATAGTTTCCAGTGTCAGTTTCAATTGAGCCGTCAGTCTTTGTTGAGACAAAAGTTGTTGGGAACTTGGTACATCCTGGACAAAGAGGTCCAATGTCAGTGGTGTATGTGGTTAAGTGTCCAGTCTTGTCCGTTGTGATAACAAAATTTCCAGTGTCAGTTTCGATAGAGCCATCGGTTTTGGTGCTCACGAAAGTTGTTGGGAACTTTGTGCAACCTGGACAAAGAGGTCCGATATCAGTAGTGTAAGTTGTCAAATGTCCAGTCGTGTCAGTTGTGATAACATAGTTTCCAGTGTCGGTTTCGATAGAACCATCAGTCTTTGTCGAGACAAAAGTAGTAGGGAACTTTGTGCATCCTGGACAAAGAGAAGAAGGACCAGTTGGTCCCCCATTTCCAGAAGATGAAGAAGGTCCAGTTGGCCCAGTTGGTCCACCGTTGCCAGAAGATGAAGAGGGTCCAGTTGGTCCACCACTGCCAGAAGATGAGGAAGGACCAGCGGAGGAAGGTCCAGAAGATGAAGAAGGTCCTCTTGACGATGAAGGTCCGCTTGACGACGATGGTCCACTAGACGAAGATGGTCCAGAAGATGAAGATGGTCCACTAGACGAAGATGGTCCAGAAGATGAAGATGGTCCACTAGACGAAGATGGTCCAGAAGATGAAGATGGTCCACTAGACGAAGATGGTCCAGAAGATGAAGATGGTCCACTAGATGAAGAAGGTCCACTAGACGAAGAAGGTCCGCTTGAAGAAGAAGGTCCACTAGACGAAGAAGGTCCGCTTGAAGAAGATGGTCCTGAAGATGAAGATGGAGCGCTTGAGGAAGCTGGTGCACTTGACGAAGCACTTGAAGAAGCTGGTGCACTAGACGAAGCACTTGAAGAAGCTGGTGCACTAGATGATGATGGTGCACTAGAAGAAGTTGGTGCACTAGATGAGGATGGTGCACTAGACGAAGCTGGAGCACTAGAAGAAGATGGAGCGCTCGATGAAGCTGGTGCACTTGAAGAAGGTGCACTTGACGAAGATGGTGCACTTGAAGAGGCACTTGACGAAGGTGGTGCACTAGATGAACTCAGACTCGACGATGACGAAAGTTGTGGAGGTGTTGGCAATGGAAGACAAGCCTTACAAGCAGTAGGCTGGGTGGCTCCTGATGGTACAGGTCCGTTATACCTGATACCTCCGTTGATCACAGTTGTAAGTACTCCTCCGAAGTCGGTGGTGATCATCTCGAATTTGGTAGGGTCATAACCTGTTCCGATATTGAAGTTGAACGAGAAGAGGAGTGTGGTATTTATCTTCAAGATTCCTGTTACTGGACTGTACAGGAAGCTGAAAATTGGAAGGTTGAGTCCCAATACGTTTCCGTTTCCAAACCCAGCAACCTTAAAGGTTTGACTCAATGAAAGCGCTTCAACTCTCATACTAGACGATGGACTGCTCAAGTAGAATGTTTGGTTAGGGTCAACACTCAAGAGAGAGTTTTGAATCCACACATTACTATTGACACCAATGTCAATACAACCACTTCCTTTAATAGCAGTGGTTTGTGAATAAACTTCGTTTATCAAACAGATGGTACCATCGTTTTGGATACTAGTGCCGACCGCACCCAAGGTAACGAATCCACTTGATAAGACTCTTTGTTGGAAAACGAGAAGTCCCTTATTAGTCCAGCTAAGAGAAGTGATTGACATTTGTGGTGGACCAACACTACCATCACCAGCGAGCCACATATTTCCGTTGTTGGTGAACAGGGCGCCAATAAGGTTGTAGTTGGGAGCTAAAATCGTCTTTGAGGAGTCAAGAGAAATATCTCCATTGTTGGTGATTGAATTGAGAACACCGAGCAATTCAACGGTCAAACCTATCAAATTGGTATTACTGCTAATGAAGAGCTTTCCATCCACTTGAAGACTTCCCAAAAAACTTGTCACGGCATTGTTGACGATGGACCAATATGCACCAGCGTTGACTTGTGTAAGACCAACGAAAGCATTAAGTGGACCCAGAGTCACTGTATCTTGAGATATCGTGATACCCAATGCTCCGGTAACCAGCAAAGTTGCTGCGATAAGCGAGTAAATCCGCATCTTTTGGATGAATATCCGGTGGGTGACACTTTTATATAAGAGCGGAACGTTGACGCTACGATCTCCCAATTGGTTCGTCAAAAGCGTGCTGCGACTGGTTGCGGTTTCGGCGGCTAAACGCATCATCGAAATAAGTCGAATGCATGCCAGGTTATGCTAGAAACTTGCGGCTAGCTGACGCATCCCAAACGCAAATCCTGGGTTGGAAACTTTCACATTTTGAGCAATTGGCGTCCTTTTACAACACCGAGAAACCTTGTGAGCTTGAAGGGACCAAGGCTGTGTATTTGGTTGTCTTACAAAGCTTTCGAACGTCTAAAATGTCGAGATAACTTTCCACAAAATATGCATGGCGCTTGGACTCGATTATGCATGATGTAACCGCAAGTCTTCTTTAGTCCTTCGCGACGAGGGGATGTACTTGCGACGGTGGGCAGATATTTAATGGTTGCCGGTAATTTTCAGCGAGCTTCAATTTGCTTTAATTTGGCCCATCTTTCTGAACCACAATCACCAATGTGTGAGCTCACAGGGATTGGAAGTGTTAGTCATTACGAGTCAATTGGTCCATGATTTAGTTCATCATTGTTTTGCAATTTACGAGACCTCGATTTCTACAATAATCGACGACTTGGCTGAAAACGAAGCTAAGGCTGGCAAAAAATATCGTATTGGGAAAATATCTTATTGGGAGGGAGTCAGTACAATAGTGCTGCAGAACGCCTGATGCACCCCGGATTAAGTCGGTAAAAATATCATCCATGTGAAAGAACTGATCTTAAAAACTCGAAGAGCCGCACGTTGTGCGTATTTGGTGCATGCTGGGTTATTTTCTCATTCATTTTGCACCCATTTTTGGGTCTTGGATGCCGTCCGCTTAAAGAAGAATGAGTCTTCCAAAAATATTTATTACTACTTCAAGGCATAAAGTTGCAACTCAACTGTCGGCTGCGAACCAACCGTTATCGACTACTTCCTGGTTTGTCTATGTTGACTCTGGCTGTACCAAATGCAATTCAACCCAAAAAGACTTTTGCTCGTAAATGTCGATGGGCCCACAAGGATTGCCAAGTCTTTCTGAGATCGCCGCCAATCTCAAAGCTTCGTACCTGTTTCTTTTCGCATCAAAGAATTACCTAACACTTTCGTGTTTTCTGGTGTCCCTTTTTGGAAACATCATTGCTGTTTAAAGTTGTACTCGACTGAAGTGGACTATGCAATGGCGCCTAATATTTCCCACCAAATACTCACTAGCCGTCTCGTCTCGCCGTGCGACTCAACAAAGACAGACGGAGTTTGTCCAAATCTCGTCGATTCAAGCTTTGCTACAACTCTGAAGTCCTTGGGTGCAAATCATTGCGCTCTTGTTCTTGTCATTTGTTCTTTACATTATTGTCCTATTGTTCTTGCCGTATCTCATAATGGGTATATAAAGGTTTTGTCTTCCAAATCTGTCAAGTCCAATGCTGCAACATCGACTTCTATTTTGGCCCCAGACTCGTCTTCGACGTATCCAGTACGATCGCCTTCGTGCAATGCAGCTAGTCTCACTTTATTTCTCCGGCTCAAAATGATCCACACTATTCCAATCAAGCCAGGAGCGATGGTAAAACTAAGAACAATCTGAACAATCCAGGCAGGAACGTATCTCGGAGCATCACGGCTTTGCCAAAGTTGTGGGGATATGATGTTGGCCACAGAATAAGCGCCCATAACCATGGAATTTCTGGTGAGTCTCTTGGAGTAAGAGGCTCCAGCCGTTGACGCTGCCAAGCCAAAGGCACAAATCCAAGGTACTCCAAAAGACAGTGAAGCCATACAAGTAACCGCCAACATTCCAATTGAGTTCTTTAGGTTAAGGCTGACGGCAGCAATCGATCCAACCCAAGCTGGCAACGTGGACCATATGACACAGAAACAGGTGGTATTGGGGAAGAAATACATGACTCCACTGGCAAATAATGCCCATAAGACCGCATATCCAGCACCAGCTACAGTCACAAGAGTCAGTCCTAGATTTGAAACTCCGCCCATTTCTTCATAAAGAAGCGTTTGTTGATAAGTCAAATTGTTCGCCAACTGCTGAAGCAAGAAAAACCCGGTAATCAACCAAGAGATTGGATCTTTGAAAGCTTCGATAGTATGCGCTCTTTTGAAGAGGTGTTTTTGCTCTATAGTGTTGAGCTGAGTCCGTTGTACTCTTCTGATAACCCACACTTTTTCTTCGACCGAAAGAAACTTTGCCTTGGCTGGGTTATCGGGGTAGAGAAACCACACTATAGCAGCGAGAAAGATGGTGATTCCACCAATCACTATATTGAGAACCTTGTACCCTGGGAAGCTCGAATGAAGGTAGGCGATTCCATAGGCAATGAAACCAATTGGAATTGGAGATGCCATACAAGAAGCATAAAAAATTGGCTGGATAGTAGCACGCTCATCCTTAGTCATGAACATACCATTGGTTGTGGTCAACAAGGGAATAGCCAGAGCTTCAACGAAACCAAGAAAGAATCGAAGCATCAATACTCCGGGATAGTTATAAGCTGCACAAATCAAAAAGATGAGCACTGACCAAAGTACGACGATAACAAAGAGCACTTTTGAAAGCGGGAACTTTTGAAGAATATACGGCGATGGAAGCTGGCCCAAAAGGAAACCCACATAGAATAAAGTGTTGATGTTGTTATACATGTTTTGATCAATTCCGGTGTTCTCCCAAAGCCCCAAAATGGACGAGTACGATAAGGTTGCCTTGTCCATGTACATGATCATATTTACAAGGAATGTCATTCCAAGCACCCGAAAGAGCACTTTCCGGAATAATTTCTTATCTTGAGCAGGAGTGATTTCTGGAATCTGGGAATCGTATTCTCTCATAAAGTGCAAGGTTTCGTCAGCATTAGAAATGGCGACCACCTTTGCATCTGTACCCAGGTGTACAGAGACTATTTCCTCCTTCTTTTCCATAATTGGTGAATTTCAGAATTTCATGAAAATTCATAATTAAATAGTCTTCAGAGCCACAGTTGAGAATTCGCAGATCTGATGATGACAGTGCAGGAAATGACAAGCCCAAATGCAGCCGCATGATAACGTGCAGTGACTCAATTGCGGCAGCGAAAGCGGCGATGGTCTAAATGAAAGCAATGATGGCTTTTATGGTTTACTGAGTGGTGCAAATTATAGGTTTACTTCAATCCTATTGGCTATTAAATTTTGGATTGCCGATATTTCGGAAGATATTTCAACTTTTTGAAGAAACAAAAGGTTCTAGTCTCTTCATTTTGACATGGACCTAAACGCCGACAACGATATGCACGTTCGGAAGGCGTATACTTCCAAGCATTGACAAATTTTTCATATGTGGCTCAACAGTCGTTTACGAATATCGTTGCAATGAGCAAATTGAGAATCACTGGGGCTCGAAAAAGATTGAAAATTGCAATGAAAAATTCAATACTCGCGAATTAATTGTTTGTGCGGTCGGGCGCCGTTTGACCGTTGACGTGCTGTCGGATAATTCGTAAACGGAACAATATGACGCACGATAAGCGAAATCGGCGATTAGAAATTGCAAACTGTGGCGCTATCGGCCCACTTTAACTAAAAGTATAGAATTTTCCTCGTAATTTCTCATCGACTTATGAGCATAAAATCAATTGCCATAGTTGGAGGAGGACCATGTGGAGCCGCCGCTGCCAAGGCATTTGTTGCTGAACGGTGTTTTAACAAGGTTAAAGTTTATGAAAAAAGAAGCCAATTTGGTGGTCTTTGGAACTATGCATCGGAAACTGAAAATTTCCCGGTTCCTAATGAGGTTCCTTATAAAATAACCCCGATCATTAAGGATGAAAAGATAGTATGGCCCAGTGCTGCCTATGATCTATTGGATACTAATGTTCCTACTGATGTGATGACTTATGCATCTCTGCCATTTCCCGATACTCTCCCGCTATTTCCCCATCGTTCTGATGTGTTGAAGTACTTGCAAAATTACGCCAAGGATATCAGTCCAATAACTCAATTCGATACTGTGGTGGTTCTGGTGGAACGGGAAAATGACCAATGGAAGGTACTTTCTCGTCCTGTGAATTTAGATACTGCCGGTGGTGAAAGGTCAGATCAAGACACAGTTGAGTACTTTGACGCTGTGGTGGCAGCCGTGGGTAATTACGACGTTCCATTTATTCCACACAGAAACGGCATAGAACAGTGGAACGAACAATTCCCAGGAACCATTAGTCATGTGAAGGCATTCAAGTCTCCTAAACAATTTGAAGATGTCAAGGGAGAAATATTGGTGGTGGGAAACTCTGCCTCTGCTGGCGATATCTGCTATCAGCTAGCTGAGGGATTAAAAAGAACAATCTATAAATCCAGAAGATCAGAAAACCTTCAGCCAGCAAGTCCCAGCAACAAGATTGTGGACAAGCCTGATATAGACCGGTTCGATGCAGCCCAGAAAAGAGTCTATTTCGTTGACCAATCGTATATGGATAATGTGGAAAAGGTCATTTTTGCAACAGGGTATTTGAAGTCGTATCCGTTCTTTGAAAAACTCAACCAATCGAAAACACCCATTCTTACAGACGGTCACAAAGTACACGGAACTTATCAGCACGTACTCCTTTACAATTTCCCAAACTTGGCTGTGGTAGGATTGCCAAAATTTGTACTTCCAACCCGAGTTTCTGAATCACAAGCTTGCTGGTTGGCAAAGGTGTGGTCGGGAAAAGTTCCCCTTCCATCATTTGAAGAAATGAAAAAGTGGGAGGACGATAGAATCAACATCAAGGGTAATGGGAAAAACTTTCACGATATGAACTTTCCTGAAGATGTTGAATATTGTAACTATCTCAACGACTTGGTGGTATCAGCCAAATCAAATGTTGGACTCAAACCGTTGGTTTGGGATGAACACCAGGTTAGAATTCGAGCATCGGTCAAGGGCATAAAGGAGGCGTACGTTCTTTATAGAGACAAGACTGGAAAATTGGCATCAACTTATAGTGAGTTGGAACAGGTGGCTCCTGGAGTTTTGGTGGATAACTCGGTGCTAGCTGAAAAGGGGTTTAGATACTAGAGTATAGATTTGCATTGGCAAAATTACATGAGAAGAGGTTATTTTTAGCCTAGGGTTGTTTTTTGAATGTCCGTCGATTTTCTGGCTGCGAACTGTCGAAATGCAATTTGTTAAAAAATATGTCAAATTTGACACATCCTGTGTCTAAATTTAGCGAATAAAAAAAAAACCCTTATCGCATTAAACTAATTACGCACGAATTTGCATTTTTGCAATGTCTGTCAACTTGAGACTTGATTTTAGGATCAATGACGATACAAACTTCATCGTCTACAAGGATATGAACTCAAATCCTAAAGCTTTGTATCAAAACGATAACCAAAACTTTTCACTGTATTTACCGGAGGAATACAATAGCCTCTTACATGCGGCTGTCACGCAAGTGAATTTTACAGAATTTCACACTGTGAAGAGGATGCCTCGTTTTGAACGAATTGAAAAACATTCCCATTACTATCAAAAGAGAAAGTTGCAAGTCTCTTTGCCTGTATACTTGATAGCATTGACAATGCTCGTTTTCTTCTATGTCAAAAAGCGCCAAGCATACAGGTATCTCTTCAAGTTTTCAAAGATGAGCAAGATCATTTATGCTTATTTCACAGTCAAATTATTATTTTCCTTGGCTTACTTTGGTTTCTTGATTGCTGTGTATGAATTTGGGTACGAAAAAATACGCCTGCCGTGGCTGTTTCTCATTTATACGGTAATGAGAACCTGTCTATCAATTGCCCCTTATATGCTACTTGCCCTCTTCTCGTGTGGATATGGCATTACGTACTTTGATATTTGGAGCGAAAGGTACAATTTGAGAAAGGCAATTAGTATGACAGGTCTCTTTTCTTTTCCCGCGGTTACCTCGATTATAGAAGAGTACTGGTACATGACGGACGATGAGTATCATTTTCTGCCTTTCGTGGAGGGACAGACTGTTCTAGTTCGAACTGCTGCGTTTGCAGTCCTTGTCCTTTCGCTGTACCATACCTTCAAAGATAACGAGGTGTATCCATTGGTTAAAAAGTCAGGTGCAATTGTCGCTCTAGTGTACTTTTTGAAATCATTAGTAGTGTTCCCAGCACCAGAAGATGTGTACAGGTTCTTCATGCACTTCTTTTTGCCAGACGAATACTATGGAATTCGTGTTCCTGATATTGTTGAGTTGGTTGCACTTCCAGCTTTGATGTATATTTGGAGAGATGTTGATGGTGATTATGAAGTGGAAGATGTTGAGAAGACTTAGGCGCTCGTAAAAGTACCTTTTTTAAGTTTTTGAGATAGGCGAGATTAAACTAATTATTTTTAGTTACTATGGCTGGTATGGTTTAGAAACTGCAAAAATACAGTGCACTTTAGTTTATGCTGCAGCTCTATGTAGGAAATATGTGTCAAACTGCACTGCTATTATTAGCTAATCGTGGCTTATGGAAGGAGGCATTTTCTCAATTCCTTGCATCGGAAGGCAAAAACGATGACACTCAACATCCACTTATCCAATGAAGAAGATGGCCTCTATCAAGGTATCGCTTTTGAGAGCGAAAGTAGCTTGTCAGATATATTGAACACTGGTGGAAAATTGAACCTTTCTGATTACTCAAGTGATCAGCTCATAACCCTTTTGAAAACTAGTGTTGAAAAGGCTCAATTCAATCTGACAGATTCTTACTCGTTCAATTCAGCAGATCATAGGGGACCTTCTTTACATTATGCCCATTATGACCAAAGACAGAAATTGGAGGTTTCTTTACCAGTATACTTGATTGCATTTATGGCACTTCTTTTTTTGTATGTCAGGAGACGTCAGGCGTACAAATATCTCTTCAAATTTTCTAAATTGAGCAAAATTATCTATACTTATTTTGCGGTGAAGTTGGTATTTTCCTTGGTCTACTTTGTGTTCTTGGTTGCGGTATTTGAATTCGAATACAAGAAAGTACGCCTGCCATGGGTGTTTTTCACTTACTCGCTTTTGAGAGCATTTTTATCAAATACACCATACTTGCTACTTGCCCTCTTCTCGTTTGGTTACGGCGTCAAGTATTTCACTCTTGAAAGAGAAAAGTACGCATTGGCAAAATCAGCAATTATGACCATTCTTTTTTCCGTTTCCTCATCTGGTTCCATTTTTGAGGAATACGTCTACGTCACTACTGATAATCAATCTCGTTTCCAGTATCTTGACAATAACAATGTATTGGAAATTGTTTCGGTAGTTGCCCGAGTTGCAGCTATCTTGCTTCTAGCCTTGTCTATGTACCGCACCTACAAGGATACAGAAGAGTATCCATTAGTCAAGAAATCGGCAGCAATTGTCGTTGCAGTATACTTTTTGAAACCAATGGTCCTGTTTCCAGCACCAGAAGACTTGTTTAGGTTTGTCATGCACTTGTTCTTGCCTGATGAGTATTATGGGTACAGCGTACCTGATATTGTTGAATTGTTTGCTCTTCCATTTTTGATGTATATCTGGAGAGATGTTGACGGTGATTATGTCGAGGTCAAGGATATTGAAATGGAGAGCTCGGAAAGTTGAAGAGGCTTGTAAGACGGATTTGATAGGTGACGAATCATTGCTCAATTTCAGCGTATGTGGATAATGTGATATGGTGTATATCGATCGGTAGAACCTACTCATAAAGGTGGTGATACACAAAAAAATACATAGTTATGCCTTGAATCCTTGAATCTTTCACTCTACCTCTCGTGAACTCTTTATGCCAGAGCTTGTTTGCTCGAGGGTGAATAAATCCAGATTTAAACAGTGAATGACTAAACGTGCTGAATAATTACTATAGGTCAACACTGAACCTTTACAGTATCAGAAGGATACTATGGGCAACCAAACTAAATTTCTAATGTATTTTGGTTATTGGAACTTCGAAGCTAATCAATCTTTTTCCTACGTGAGCATTTTCATTATAGTTCAGAAATGAAATAAAGCTACACCTTGGCTGGGCGAATAATATCCAAATGGACTCATGGCTAATTCTTGCCTTAATTTACTCAGGTATATTCCTATCCATTGTTCAACTTGCATTATCTTGCATCAATGGCTCGTAACAAATTCGCAATTCAAAGTGTGCATATAAAGATCCGAGATACATAGAAACTAACTTTCCTGGTACATTTTGAGTTTACATTAGCAAGCAGATAGAGTCAGCTAAATGTTGCCAGCTTTTTTCACCTCAAAAGTTTCAACTATCTTTTATTTTTCATTTTTTCAAAATTATGTATTTTCTCAATCTTTTCCAAATTCATAAAGATATATTTGAACACATTATATTAAAAGTCCTTGGACCTGATTCCAAAATATCCATCTTTTGCACTGGTCGGATCTAACAAACTAGTTTGACCAAGTCCAGCATCTGTTCCACTATACGATACAGTATTTCCCCACCAATTAATACTCTTATCGTGATACTGTACTGCAAAGAAAATGATTATACCCCCAAAAGCCACACCAGCATCAAGAGCTGAGGATAACACATAATTATACTTTTCCCACCATGCACTATACCTTCTTTTAATGTAGTGATTAAAGGCGAAACAAACGTAAAGGCCAGGAATGTAATAACTCATGTTGAAAGGCGCATAGTTGAAAAGACCACCAATGACAACAGCAGGCTGGAACCAGCGAGTCTGCTTGTAAAAGTAACGTCTTATCAAAAGGCACAAAATAGAAAGTAAGAACCCAATGAGGAAACAATATGGCAAAATTGGGTATAATTTGTTGAAAACTCTCTTGGGTCCAATGACACCCCAGAAGACTGAAGACGAATAGTAAGATACTTCAGAAGGACATGAGAAATTGTTCGACTGTTCGTCAGTACAAACATCTTTGAGGTTGTAAATCTCCCAATTTATGACAAGTAAAGATGCAATAATCTGGAAAATTGTGCCGAAGAATTGACCACGGAAAACCGCTCTTGGAGGAACTTTTGCATAGTGAGCCATTTTCAAGTCATACACATATTGCAGGGCTTGACCAGTAATATTGTAGCCCAATGCTTTCAAAAACATCAAAGCATCACCATTACCAGGAACAGCATATCCAATAATCAACTCAACAAAAACTTCAAGTGTAAAGTAGTAACCCGTAACGGCATAGATGATACACAAGGGAATCACAAACACGGCATTAATACCAAGAACCAAGAAGATACCCCAAACTGGAGTGTTTGCTGGGTATACTTTGACACAGACTATGGCAAATACTAGGGCAATTAACATGATGACTAAAAAGCACCAATCGGGTACTTCTTTGTAGCGAGCCAACATTCTTGTGTGAGGGTCTTTGAACCGAGTATAATTGGAAGATCTAAAGTCCGTTATCAGATCCTTTAACGACTTGAATGAGTTCCAAATGCCTTTCCATTCAGTGAAAAAGACATATGGAATTATGAAGGTATAGAGTGCAGAATTGGCACCATAAACCACCAAATTTGCAGCCGACAAGTATGGTGGTCCATACTGCTTATACTTTTTCTCATCGAGTTTGCCGTTTGTAAGGACTTCTTGAACCTCATATAACTGACCAGTATTCGTATAAATATTGTTATCATTAATTGGAAGGTAGTCCACTTGTAATTACTGTAATAGACCCCAATGATGACAAAAAACCCAATTAACATTCCAATCATCATATTCATATAAGTGTAAAATGGGAAGGCCATAGGAAGCCAATAACCAACGATATTCCAGTCAAAACTAGTAATTGGATTTAATCCAAGACCCAGAACAGACCCAGTGACAACTGCCAAATTAAAGTTATCTGGTTTGATCCAAGTCATCCAATTGAAATATGACAATGCTTGAAAGAGATAATCTGGTACCCACATCCATAAGAATGAACAAGCAAATACGATAAAGAAAAAGTGGTACCTGGTTATCGTCCAACCATGAATATTTTCTTTCTTGTCTCTTTTTAACAATGCACGATTAAGAGCAAGTGCAGGTAAGATGGTGGGCCAAACGGCACGAACAGGATAAACCACAATCTTACGAAGTATACCTGCAAATCCAAAACCAAATAATTGGGTAGAAAGGGAAATCAAAATTTGGTAACCAACAGTTATCCAAGTATTGCCATAAAACACCTTGAGTTTCTCAACATAAAAGTTGTATCCGACGTACATACCGCCAATAGCAATATCAAACATAACTGTAGCAAACATCTGTTCCTTATAATTCCAAGGACCTGGGTTCAAGGAATGTCTGGTTCCAAAAACAGTGAAGCCCCAATCGGGTAAAATGTACTCGAGTGCGAGTCCACTTGGGTACATTAACATTTGACACACAGAAGCTGAAATGGTGATAGAAGGCTGTCTTCGAGAAAAGAGCTCATTGACACCAGTACCAACAATACACCAAAAGATTCCCAACATATAAGCACGAATAGTTTCACAAGGAATATTGGGATCATCAGTAGGCGAGGAAATTGCACGCACTTCTGGATATGGAGAATGATACTCGTTCAATGCCGCATACATTTTGACATTGAAAACCCAATCGTTATAGCTCATTTCCATATCGTCATTGAAGCCACCAACGATTTTTTGAATAAGTTCAAGGTCTTCCAAAGGAAAATTTGGATCATCATTATGGTCCTCGATGCATCGCTTCAAGATTTCAATCGCCTCTGATAATTGTAATTCGTCGGTTTTTTCAAAAAGATACTCAACGTCGGGAATTGAAGCATTTTCTGTCAAAACATCGGCATGTCCTAACTTTTCATAAAGCTGTTGCTTATAATGATCATCGAGTGCGAAATCATCTTTTGAGTGTTCTTGAGTGAACTCTCGTTTTTCCTCATTTTTTTCGTAACCCATTGTGAAAACAATAAGAAAACAGAGCAGGAAAACTTTTTATATTGCCGGCGTCAATGTCCTACGGCTCGTCACCTGCATGCACAAGCCCGAGATCGGAAAGATATGAGCCGCGCCGGGCCGGTTTAGTTTAGAAGTTCCGAAAACTGAACTATTGAAAGGCTTTAGGATGGTTGACGAAGGTTAAAGGATCAACATGATTTGACCGAGCAGCAGCTCGTGAACTCTTGGCATGTCATGGTGAATGAGTGCTTGGCATAGATCGGTAAGATTATGCGCAGTGCCAGCGCCGCAGATGGTGCGGCGCTGATAACATTGTGAGCGATGAGGAGGCTTGGTTTCATTACACAAACGTAGAACGATCTCTTTTGGGTCATACCACCACAGGTTAGCGCACGATATCTCAGAACAGTGGTCGCAGCAGTTTTAGTTCAAGTTTACGAATAGAAAAGAAAGTGCCATCAAAAAAGGCAAAGGGTGGGTGCAAAAGTTGCAAAACCAGAAATAGTTTTAGAGAGAAAAGTAAAGCACTAGTATCCAGTTAGTCTATTTGCATCTACGTCTTAACTGGAAAGTTCACTGGCAGATCAGGAAACAAATAGCGGCAGTCACTTCTCGGGAAATGATCATCATTGCAGTAGTGCTGAAAGGATTAATATAGAGAAAAGGAATCACCAATTTTCATGGTATAGTCATCAAGATAAATAAGGTGACCAATTCGTCCAGGAAGAAAAGTTATGAATGTGATCGGCCCCACTAGAAGATCGGTAGTCCCTTTGCTGGAAACCTCTCTTTATCACCTTTGAAGAATCACTATTCATATGCTGCCTTTAGACTTAAGCGCTCTGCGCAAACTAGCTTCTCATAATGAGAGCTCTACATTAGATGAAGTGAAGTCTTGTCACATTGGAAGAACTGAATACTTTTCACTTTAGTTACAATCATCAAGTGGGCATTCCTGTGTCTTGTACTGCATTTGCAGCCACATTTTTGATCAATTTCGGCTCATTCTTAGCTTAAATGACTACAAACAGCTTCTATATTGGTACAATTGTGCTGTGTCGAATTAGCAAGATATACGTCAATTCGTCTGAGTTTGGAGTGAGATCCGATTTTTATGCGAAATGCTTTTTCGATGTGGAGTGCATCGGACTCGAGCCGGGCGAACGGCGCGAATAGTGTGATAAGAGTTCGATATAAAACTAAAGAATTATTGATAACGTACTCATGCTGGATACTATAAGAAACGCCCAGTGTCATTGTGGCGCCGTGAGCTTCGAGGTGGCTCTCTATGATGACCTCAACTCTGCTCTTCGTTGCAATTGCTCTTATTGTCGAATGAGAGGTGCGGTAGCTGTCATGGCAAATTCCGGTAGTATCAAGTTTATCAAGGGACAAGAAGAACTTACAGTATACCGGTTCCATACCAAGTCTGTAGAACACTATTTTTGCTCACATTGTGGAATATATACCCATCATCAAAGACGATCTGATCCTGGAAAGTTTGCTGTGAATGCAGCTTGCTTGGAGGGAGTTAGTCCTTTGATTTTGCAGATATTCCTGTAACAGATGGCATGAATCACCCAAAAGATAACAATGGAAAATCAAGAATTGCGGGACATCTTCGTTATATTCCTGAAGATAAAATTTAAGATATGAATGTATGAATTGAGAACGATGAAAATGAAAATGTAACTTTGTGGTCGCTGTCATGTCGACAGATCTTTTAATCTAACTCATCAGTTCCTTCAAATCTTCCTCTGCAATATAGCCCAGCTATTTGAACTATTCATTTGACCGGCCAATTTTCAGCTGTAACAGCTTAAAAGCACCAATTCATACCTTCAGAATACTCCAAGCCTAGAGATTGTAGAAGTGTCTTTCTCCCAGTCGAAAGTATAAGAATTGTCGTGGATGTTTAATGATAGTAATTTGCATTACGCTTGACAGTAGCGCTTTAACAAATGGGTTCATTTTCATACAGATAGAATGCCTTGTAAAAAAGTATGAGTTGATATTCTTACTCTCTATACCTTCAAGAAAGCATTGAAATGCTAAAGTAGACACCCTTAAAACCTCACCTGAGGTGAGGTTTGTCTCAATATTTCACCCTTATCAACTTCAAGTTCCTCTGTCATTGCTTGATGATGAAACTTGAAGTATTGCTATAAAGAGATTGATAAACACAACCTTAAGTACTAAAAGCAGGAAGAAAAAATTGCCCGAATTCATCAACAGGACCTTAAAACTTATGCACACAGGACCAAAAGAACAATTGAAATTCCAGAATTAAACTTGCTATCTGCTTGAAACGCTGCAAGTTCCATTGACTGTACTGAGTCAGTGGTGAATTATTAAAGCAGAATTTAATTGTTCTGAAACTCGATATGGGAAAATCTGGTGAGCCGCACTTGCTGCAATGCCAGATTTTGCTGCAAACACTCATTTTGCTACAGAGCCAATTCAAGCAAGAAAATTCACAAGACAGTCTTAATCCACGCCCAGAATAATCTCTTTTATAGCTTGTCATCACATCAGCAAAAAATTCAATTCTCAGATAGCCTCGCCCTTATCTATTAGTCACTTTCCCAAAAGGGATCTAAATAGTCACCTGATGGCATCACCAGTCATATAAACTCTTTTCGCTCTCAATTGAATTTATGGATGATTCTTCTATCAGTTCGACCTCGAGCACAGACCTCGAGGCTTACCCTTTAACAGAGAATAAGGAATCAAAAAATGAACTTGAACTTTCAAGAACAATTAGTAGGAAAATTACCAATTCTGAACTTTTGATAAAGGAAGCAAAAAGTTCAGATAAACCCTTACCCCCAATAACTTCCGATTTAGTCATTTTCGAAGCAGATGATCCATTGTGTCCATTGAATTGGCCATTAAAGAAAAAGTTGGTGAATACAATTTCAATTTTGTGGGCACCTTTCAATATTCAAATTGGCTCGGCTATTATTGCACCTAGTACCAACGAAATAGCCAAGGTTTTCCATGTCTGTCATACAGTTGCAACTCTATCCACTTCTCTTTTCATTTTTGGATTTGCAGCCGGTCCGGTGATTTGGGGTCCACTTTCAGAACTTTATGGTCGAAGACCAATTTTGCTTCTTTCAGCATTTGGTTATTTATGCTTTGCATTTGGAGCTGCTACGGCCAAAGATATTCAGACCCTTATGCTTTGTCGATTCTTTTGTGGGTTTATTGGTGGTGCTCCAGCAGTGGTAACTCCATCGAGTTTATCTGATATGTTTCCAAAATCACAAAGAGGAATTTCCATGAGTGGATTTGGCTTAATTATATTTAGTGGGCCAATGATTGCTCCTATCATTGGAGGCTATACTACCAGCAATTTGGGATATAGATGGAACCTTTACTTTGCTGGATTTTTCGGTTGTGTTTCATTTATGCTACTATTATGGTTTAAAGAATCTCATCATCCGACTTTATTGACTCAGAGGGCTGAAGAACTACGCAGAAGAACCGGGAACAGAGCTATCTATGCAGCTCATGAAGAAGTATCATTGAGTGTAAAGGAGATATTTCAGTATAATATTGCTCGGCCGCTCAAAATGTTGGTCTCAGAACCAATTCTTGCATTGGTAAGTTTATACAATGCGTTCATGTATGGGATACTTTATTTGCTTTTGACAGCAGTTCCATTAGCTTTTGGATACCTTGGTGAAACGGAAAATCTTCCATATCTTGCATTGTTCATTGGAATTATTTTTGGTACACTAATCATAATTTTTTTCGATAAAAAGAAAAAGGATAGACCAGAAGATCGTCTTCCCCCAATGCTTGTGGGTTCAATTCTCTTTCCAATTGGCATGTTTTGGTTTGGCTGGACAACTTCTGTTCATTGGATCGTTCCTACCCTTGGTCTAGTATTTGTTGGTGCTGGATTGATCACAGTATTTCTTCCATGCCTTACATACATTGTCGATGTATATTTGCATATTTCGGCATCGGCATTAGCACTGAATGCATTTTTACGAGCCGGATTTGGTGGGGCATTTCCTCTCTTTGCTCACCAGATGTTTGCAGCAATGCTGATAAAATGGGGACTACTCTAATTGGGAGTTTTTCTCTCGTTTTAGTTCCAGTTCCATTCATCTTTATAGATATGGATCCATTATACGGTCAAAATCCAAAATGGCCAATTAACAATCACAAAGAATTCGTGATAATTGAGCGAATACCAAATCTTTGTAAAATGGATTGTGATGTTTTAGTTCTGGAGGTATTACTGCCATTGATATAGGCCACCAACAACGAAATAGTGTAGAAAAAGTTGAGGTTATGAAGACTATATATGAAATTATGAAATTTGCAGCCAATGAAATATTCACACAGTTAATCATCATAAAGAAGAAAAGCATGTGGAGAAAAGAGAAGTATATTAAGCAATTGCCAACTTCTTATGAGAAACAATATCAATGTATTCATTCAATTGGTTGCAATCACCTAGGAATTGACGACTCTCATAATTTTTATTTCAGTACTACGGTCGTATATCACACTTGATAAACATCGAATTTCAATTATAACTAAATTGTATATAGCACCTGGCTACTGAATTAAAACAATAATAAAAAAGAGTTCCTTGTACATCAGAAGATGAGCGATTCACCGTTTGCTATCCGTCGTTTCTCTTCAATCAAGAATTCTTCAGCTTGAACTCTCGCTTTGTCTTGATTCAAGAAAAATGAAGACGCCAATGACACACAGCAAATCCCCACAAGGAATGAAAAACCACTATTGTTGTTTCCTGTGTCATCAATGATGGCGGAAGAAACAAAAGGACCAATAAAGCTGGAAGTTTTGTTAATTGTGCTGAAAATAGCAAAAAACACAAATTCCTTTCCTCTTGGACAAACTTCACTCATCATTGTTGATGAGTACGCATAGTAAGGAGCAATGAATATCCCGGAGTAAGCGTTATAGAACCATTCTTCCCAAATATTGTGGAAACCAATTCTGTTTGTCCACATTCCAATCAATCCATAAATTGGAAACAAGGTGATGAAAACAGAGCACACAATATACATGTTTCTTGTAGAAATTTTAAACGTTTTCTGGATCCACCAAAACAATACCACCCCTATCACACTGGTAACACCGTTAACAATATTCAAGTACATGGAAGTGACCATATCATAAGAAATCACTTCGTTTTGAATAGTCGATTGAAGACTTATAGCAGTGTTCAAACCGTCACCTAATAACCAGTAGGAGAACAAGTATAACGCAGTTTGCCTCAACTTCAGGAAGCTCTTAAACGCATAACCCAATTGTTTAAAAGGCAAGCTCAAATAACTCACACCTTCGGGCAATTTTTCATTTATACGTTTCTTTTCAGCAAAGAACCAAGGAGTACCAAATACGATCCACCAAATGGTTGCAAACATAATACACACAGACATTGCCCAATTATTATTTGCTTGATTGGCAGTAGAATCCATTGACTTTAAGATTCCAATTGAAATGGCACATACTAGCGTGAAACCAAACATTGAAAAAGCAAAGCTGTAATTTGTGATTTTGTTACGATAGTATGAGTCCACCTTGTGGTATTCAGATTCCAGGATTTCACCGTTAAGCATTTTATCTTCTGCGGCTCTTGTCTTGGGCAAGTTTCTTGCCAAACGTGGAAACATTGCAGTCCAAAATGATTGACAACCTTGATAACCCAATGAAGATAACACACTCAATGCAAACGCTGCTTCATGTTTGCTTCCGTCATGTACACCCAAGAAACCAAATTGAACTCCCCAACTCATAATCGAAAGGGCAATAAGTACCCATGAACCATATTGACCATAATCAGACAAACCTCCAAGAAACAAGAAAACTACCGACTGTAACGCAAACCCAATGCCCAGATTAATCAATACCACCGAATTAACTGTCTTAACTGAGCCGGCAAAAGACACCACGCAAAGCCCATTTGGATCATCCGAGCATGAAACGTTTCGCTTTCCTTTGATCCAACCAGATTGACTCAACAAGTTCTGATACTGAGTCGGAGTAAAAGTATAAGGACCAGTAGCATTATTTCCAAAGTAGTAGAGTGCATACATCAAAACTTCCCATTTTGTAGTGGTTGGTTGATCTACAATTTGGGCACGCTTGATTTCTTCTCCATCTTTATTTTGCACAACCAAAGCCTGAGGTTGAGATTTCACTTCTTCTATGTCAACCTGTACCAGTTGGTTCTTTTTTTCTGTTTCGATGCTCATTAAAGCATTCACTGGAGGAGATCCATTTTATACTAATTCATCAATTTGCACCCGCGGCTCGACCTTCCTTCTCAACCTCCGCTCTTATCAGCGGACTGCATATCCCCGCTAAATGTGCAATCGGTTGCGAAATTCAGTGAGCCAGAAGGTGGAGGAGAGTAACTCTGGAGCTGATGTGACTATTCTGGCAATTAGCGCCTCAAAATTGAAATGCTAATCGCATCGACCTTTCATCACTTGATAGCCGCCACGTAAAATTGGTCTAAAAAGGTAATTGGTATCTAATGACGCCCAGGTTTGAGGAGTGTGAGGACCATCATGCTTGAGAACAGGAAATAAATGTGATGCTTAACTAACATTCATCCCAAGGTACTGGTGTACTGGTATATTTCTCACCCAGGTTTACTTTGTGTACAACTACGATACCAATATCGTATCGTTTGGGCTTGCGCGGCACACATCTGAGTCGAATATTGTAGTAAACGAACGCGGAGTAAACTTCAGCAATTAATCGAAGTAACTGTCTTTCATATCTCGGAGTAAATTTTTCAGTTGCGAAATTTATAGCTTTTGCAATTTGCAGTCAATGGCCCTGTACATAACACTAGCTGGTCTAACATTAAGTACTCTTCTCATATAAGTCTAGTAAAGTAATCATTTCCACGGAAACCAAACTAATTTCTATGTTTAGAAGTACTATAGGTCTGGCTTAATTGAAAGTTTAGATTTTGCAACTAATTAAATGAATACATTTCTAAGGAATCAACAATGTAGATTGACTTTTCATTTTGATATAAGAACACCTTCTTTTGACACTAATATGAGTATGCGCCTCAGGTAATTGACATTTAATCTAGCATCCTAAGTCACAGAGCACAACTTTAAAATATAGTTCTATTTTTATCAAGGAAAATAGAGTAAATCGTGAATATTCATAGATGAACAACTTGAATTATCTTATGTCAGGCGTTGGAACAAAGATGCTTTGTGTTGCTAAGATTGGTGCTCTAACGCATGAACTTGTTTCTCAACTCTAATATAGTTCAGCCAACCCCACACTTATCGCTTGCATTAAAGTCCATTCTGGGAAGCTAATAGCGTGCCTTTCATTGATTGAATTTGCTTCGACATTTTCGCAGCCATAGGTGGGAAAGTAAATTATGCATGAAAGGGCCGGAAGTCAGAATATAAACGCTATCTCCCACGAAGCAGAACTTATGAAGAATTGGGAAGCCTGCTTATCGGAAAAGTCAAAGCGAAAGAATTTAACAAGTATCGAATGGATACCTTGAATATTAATGAAGTTGTGCAAATTGATGCTCAACAGAGCTAAAAGCAAGCAGAGAGCAATAGTTTGAAGGATTGGTATATTAGTTTCAGTAGTCATTCCCTTTTCTACCTTCAAGAAAATCTTACGTTTCTGATGTCGGGAAGTTTTTCCCCTATCTCCACTTGTACGAAAGGATTGACGCTCCACTAAAAGATAGATCCTGATTCTTCCTTTATGGAATTTGGGCACTGGTGAGGTTTAGTCTTTAAAATGTAAAGATCGCACAGGGCACAATTCAGAATAAAATTTTTGATTTAAACATATATTTCGTGAAATTGTAAAATTTCTAAAAAATGCAAGCATTCGGTAACAACAAGTTGCTGCTTGAAAGGGTCGTCAAATACGTAATCGTAAACGCAACAGCTTTTATTTATTACGCTTCAGGAGCTATACAGCATCTCGAAGTCAAGCTATTCACTAAAGATATTTGCACCCAATTGTGGTGCGGCGTCTGAGGTTGATGGAAGCCGCACACAGTATTTTCAAATTCGCATCCACAAAACATAATCACATTTTAATCATGAGAGATATAGACTCTTTTATCTTGTGCGATATACTTGGTAAATGATACATCTTACAATGCAATGTCAAACAATTTTGGCATAAACATCCTTATTAATCCTTTCTATGAATTGTCTTTTAATCCAGACACCCAAGGAAAGAGAAGTTGCCTATTAAACAGCAAGATGTTCTCTTCTATAATCTATCGAATTCCGCATAGGAATTCTAAAAAGATAATTGCCACTACGTCACATAATAATCTTTATGCTAAAAAGGATAAACCTTGTCTTAATCGAGTTATATTACACCATATGCTGACCATCGTATCACCTTCCCATTTAGGAAGCGCATGGTGGATATAAAATGGCTTGCGGCACCCTTGGAGGAATAAGAATGTCATTAGGTAGTAGTCCATTTCAGGAAAGAAGAATTGTTGTTTTAGGTGCTGGAATTATTGGTTGTGCCACCGCAAGGACCTTATTGCAGCACGGATTTCAAGTCACGATTGTTGCCAAACATCTTCCTGGCGACGAAGATATATGGTATGCGTCAAACTGGGCTGGTGCATTGTGGCATGGTGCTCGATACTTACCTAACGATCTCCACCGTTATCTAGAGGCAGTATCATATCGCAGGTTCAAGAGTGACAATATCAATAATCCTCAATGTGGAGTATGTGTTATTCAATTAGATGAATATTTTGAGAAAAAACCCAAGAGTCCTCTGGAGCTATGGTTTAAAGGAGTAAATCCAAAGTTCAGAGATATGGAAAAATCAAAATATGAGGGTACTGAGTTTGAATATGGTTGTGAGTATGAAACATTAGCAATCGAGCCTCATCGTTATCTTGTATTTATAAAGCAAGAAATTGAGAAACTTGGCGGCCACTTTATTCGCAAATCAATTGACTCCATGGATGAGCTCTACCAAGACTACGAAGATAGTGTCGTTTTTGTTAACGCATCTGGAATTGGACCTATGACAATTAAAGGGTTGGAAGATGATAAATGCTATCCTAATCGAGGACAAAATGTGCTTGTTCGGACGACAACTGACAAAGGGTTTAGTCGTAGCGGTGAAGAGTATACATATGTAATACCTCGACCACTCTCTGGGGTAGTGGTTTGTGGAGGTGTGAATGAACCCAATAAAACTCACGTTGACATTGATATGGAAATTGTTGAGGATGAAATCAGAAGAGCCCATAAGCTCGCACCTGAGGTGATTTCAAAAGCGCCTGATATTGCTGGTTATGTTGTTGGAATAAGACCTGCTAGAAATGGAGGGTTTAGATTGGAAAAAGAACAGGTTGCGAAGGATAAGTACCTCATTCATGCTTATGGATTTAATGGTGGAGGCTACGCATTTTCATATGGTGCAGCTTATATGGTTGGAACCTTGGTCGAAGAAATTGAAAAAGAGTATACCGTCAACACAAAAAAGTGGTAAGGTAGAAACTATCTCTTTGATTTAAAAATTTTTTCAGATATAAAAAGGCAATAATAGGCCCTCATGCTCACTTATTTCAGGCCATTCGACTGCTTTATTACCATTATCGTCCAAGGTCCAAACGTTTTCAACCAATGTTTTAACAGTCAAAATTTTAGCAGCTTTTGTTTTCAAATAAATCCGCTCAATATTTTCAATGAACCACCTCCGATAAGAATGTTTAATAAGGTTACAACCAAGAACAAAAATTGGAAGTATTAAAAGTACTTGCGTAGAGTTTTGATTCGAATGATATAATTCAAACAATTCTCGAAGTAAAGGTATCATCTTCATAACTTGGAGCAAAGTTGTGGTTGTTTTGGACGAGTTATTGTATATCAACTGATAAATCAATAGAACTGTAGCCTCTTTTGAGAACTCTGCAATACGTCTCATTATCTGAGAATCGATTGTCATTATCTCAGAAACGTCATCAGGAACATCTATTGAATTCAATTGATTCAATAGATATTTTGCATCCTTGATCACAGTTTCAATGTTCTGGTAATAGCTATATCCTAACAGCTCATTAAGATCATTTGCATTTATGGCAACCTTCTTCAAGTTGTAAAGATGTAATGATTCACCAACAACAGAACAAATGCTCTTCATACACTTATAATATGAATTCTGATTGGGAGCGGCAGGTAACATGTATATCGATTGAATATCTTCTATGTTAAACCTTTGCATTTCATGATTCAAGAGATTAAACCCGAATCTAGTAAAGAAAAATGTTCCAAATAGTTTAGTAAAGAAAAACCCATATTCGGTTTTGCTTAGTTGATCGAGGCCTCCTCTCATTGAAAGTATTTTAATAGCCAAGCCCGTAAGCTTCAACCAGAATTTGGAGTCCACTTGCTGTTTCGAATTTTCCACTTCAAATAAAATAAACACTATTGCAATCGTATGATCACAACAGGCAGAAGATTTGTATATTAATCTTTTGTTCATGTCTTTAATAATGTCCATCTTAAGCTTCGATAGAAGTGATTCTTCAACAGATTTCTCCTTTAGATGGAAGTATGAGGCTGACCAAAAAAGGAGAGCCTTGAATACTGTAATATTGCTGAATGCAAGTGAGATATAAACCTTTAAAGATAGTTTGGTAAAATCACGATATGCAATTGAATTCTCATCACAAGTTGCATAGAATACTTTGCAAGTCTCCTGAGGAAATCCCAAACAAAATTTGTTGAATAATGCACTTGCAAATTGTAAAGAAATGTAATTTGGTACATGTAATTTTTGCAGTTTCAATGCGGGCACTTGTATGAATAATTCATTGATAAAATTGCCAGTATCGATATCACATAAATCGTGATTCAGATTATCCTCAGGTACTTCTTGAGACACAAAGACAATTCTAGGTTCCCGATTTATCCTCTTCTTAGAAGTTGCTATCCTATGAGATAATTCTTCTGTATTTTTAATGCCATATGCGGTCTTGGTACACCTTTCGATAGACGTATTATCATCAACAAGAGGAATTTCTCTAGTTTTTTCATACAAAATCAATTGTTCGGAGAATGTTAAACTTTTTTCATAGATAAATTCGAGGCCCTGGGTTTTTATGGTAAACGTAGTTAAATCACATCGATTGGCTGAAGATAAATAATCGGTAATGATTTCATTGCAAAGCTCAACATTAATTCTTTGTTGATTATTTAGCGGGTTGAACTTTATTGGAAAAGAGGAATTAGTCTTTGTCTCCTTTTTCCTGTTTCCATTGTATGCAATTACACTAAGGCCAGGTCTTTCGCATGAAATGTTAACTCGCAAACAAAAGGAACATGCATTTTTTTTCGTATTATAGTCACATTGTTTACTGTTAGGTTAGAATGCACGTTCTTAAAGACATAACTATACCTACTTTCGTTGCTTGCAAGCCAAGCATCCTCCGCGTTTAATTCCTCGACGTACTCTTTTCATTTCATGAAACAATCAAGTTAAACTTTACTTATGTAGGCAAATTCCCAAATAGGAAGGTGATAAGACAAACTAAGTAAGAACCTCTACGACACTTCCACTTTCTGTCTGCCTATCAAGGTTGCGAAATTGGAACCAAAAGAGTCCAGCAGAAACAAACCCAGCAATTGCACATGCTGCGAATGGCCATATCAAGTAGGGGTCTTTCAACGCCGGGGTCACCGCTTGAGATATTGCAGCCGAAATGGCGGATGTGAATAACAATAATGCCATTACGAGACCTTTCATTTGAGGTGGAGACCTCGTATATGATATCTCATAGGCAGTTGTCATTGCAAGGGCACCCCCAGAGGCACCTAGAATGTAAAGTGTAACCTCTCTCCAAGCGCTAATCGGTGAAACTTGATCACAGGTTGTAGCATAGACTCCACATGGGGAAGTGGAATAAACCTGATGTTGAAATATAGCACCTGCTAATTGAGAAGATGCCGCAACCACAAATCCCAATGTAATTCTGTAGACAGGAGGAAACAGAATCCTGTATTTTCGTAGTAATGGGTAGACAATATAGTTGAGAATAGGTAAAAGAACAATAATTGTCAATGGATTGAAATTGTTGAACAAATCATTAGGAATACCTTCAGTGGTCATAGAACCCGCTTGTGAAGTCTCAATTGAGGCTATACCACCGTCATTAATAACAAATATTGGAAAGTAGATGAATATTTTGCATGCGTCGATGGTTTGCTTTACATCATTCACCCACTGGTCAGTCCAAGTAATCGTAGTGTATCCCCTTGAGATCATACACGATGGCTTTGCATAGTCCCAAATCTCATTTTTCTTAGCCTTTCCCAGTAAATATCCACCAAGTGTGACTTTGATAATCCGCCAACAATTTGTCAAAATTGAACCTTCCGGTTTGTTCTTCACGAATTTTTGTTCAAGCCAATCATTACGATTGGCAAAATAAGATACATTATAGTGGGAAAAAAGAAGGCTAGCCAGAAACCAATACGCCTCTCAGCATATGAAGCACCCAATTGAAAAAATGCGCCGACGTTAATGGCCCAATAAAAGATCAAAGTCAACCTCAGAAGAGTGGCCTCCCGATCAACAATCACTTCTTCTCCTGTAGGAAGCACTTGAACAAAGTCCAGTTGATGGGGATATTGGTCCAAGAGCAATGGGAGCAAATTTGGCTTGATGAAACCTGTACCGATTGCCAAAGTGATGATACCTAATATGGTTGGCACAATTGCCTTGCCCCCAGACAAAACAGATGGAATTGCAGCGATAGCGAAAAGAACATGAGAAACAAATCCAGCGCCAATTCCAATCCAAATAGCCTTAAATTTTCCAATCTTCGAATCTGCAATGTATCCGCCATACAAAGGGACAACATAAGCTAAAAAGGTGAGCAAAAGTGTCAATGCAGAAGCAGTTTGAAGGCCCAAACCAAGTGCACCAGGTGACTCATTCAGGGTGCTACTTAAAGGGGCACCTGTTGTACTTCCCTCTGGAAGCGGCCTTTGAATGAAGTTGGTCAAGATAACTGTGACCGAATAGTAAGATCCTCTTTCAGCAAGTTCGACTAAACATATTAAGAAACATAACGGTGGAATTGAACCAACTACTCGTCTTAGCTTAGTCAATTCTTCCTTTGTTGGAATTCTTAGGTCTGAATTATCATCTTCAAGAGAACCAGCGGGCAGATGGACAGAACAATTATTCTTCTCAGCAATAACCATTTGTCTTTTAGATTTTGAGCTTTTTGCCACTTTTATAACTCCTTATCAGTGAAGTTATCTCAACCCCTCCTACCCCTCTAAGATACAACCTCAATTGTTATCTCATTCGAGTGCTATTCATCCGTCGTAAGAACTTCCTAATTGGGATGTATACAGATATTTCTGCAGCACTAGTGATTTTTCAATGGAGGTGTAGCCTCAAACCCAAGGACAGATAAGTGTTGTTTGTAATAAATAGACTCAATAACTTCTTTTCTGCCAATTTTCTTGCAAGGTCCACGTTGGTGTTTCCTAAGAAATGATATTTGTACCTACACTCATTACCGTTACTGTCCGAAGAAGCTTGTTCCTTGTTTCTGACCTCTTTCTCTTTCTCTTTCTTTGCAGTACTAATCCCGACAGTCTCCTTGAATAATTGTGGCTGGCAAGAACATCGAAGCAATGCATTCCAACACACAAAAAACAAAAGAATAATAAAAGCAATAACTTTTCCTATGGCCCAAACAACTAAGGACTTTACAAGTACCGGAAAGCGAGTAGGAGTAGTTTAAAACAGTTTGCGGAATTATATGTAGACTTACGTGTTGAAAGTGGGGTAACTTTTGTGTTTTCCTGCGGAGTCTAAAGTTAACTCGAACTTAAGGTCACGCGACTTGAACCTTGATGGACCATCTTCTACGAACTCGTCGTATTTGAACCGCTTGGAATTAATTACGAGCACTTCTGGGAGCTTTTTGAGATTGATTCAAATTTAGGTAGACGAAGGACCCTTGTGGGTCGTGTGTTGTTTATAATGAACAATTGATTTTATATAACAATTGCAAAAGAGTTGCAACTGCCACCACTTTTTTCAGACTCAAATATACAAGCTTTGTCAGTTTTGTAATCAAATTTGCAGCCATTTTGGTACGGCATACGACACATGGTGATGGGCACCAAATAAGTGTAAGACGTCAAAGGTTGTTTGAAACACTTTATCCTACTGGTCAAACTGTCTGTGATGTCTGATGTTCCAATGAAATAAATACTGCATAACAAAATGCATGGAAGGACCGGATCTCAGAAGATATACGATATCTCCGACGCAGAAGCGCAATGCAAGATTTCGAGTTGGACACTTAGCGACGAATAACAGACTGATGAGACTAGCGAATGGGATGTATAGCATTCCAATTTGTTATCGATACCTTCTCGCGTCATTATATCGTTATAGAGCAGCCAATACATTTTATGATTAGTACAACAGTGTACTGGTGTACTGGTGTACTGGTGTACTGGTGTACTGGTGTACTGGTGTACTGGTGTACTGGTGTACTGGTGTACTGGTGTACTGGTGTACTGGTGTACTGGTGTACTGGTGTACTGGTGTACTGGTGTACTGGTGTACTGGTGTACTGGTGTACTGGTACTGTACTGGTGTACTGGTGTACTGGTGTACTGGTGTACTGGTGTACTGGTGTACTGGTGTACTGGTGTACTGGTGTACTGGTGTA